>VXAV01003484.1:113144-136381 GCA_013399715.1 Alectura lathami
AGCTGTGATTAAGATCATGCTATATGCGTGAGGAATGACTCTGGCCAAGAAGCCTTCCTGAGGTATTACAGCTCTAGCACACACTGCAGTCAAGTTAAATAATTCCTAAAATGCTCATTTAGAAAAATGAGCAAGTTTAATTCCATCTCTTTCCTTACAAATCAAGTGATAATTATTATGTGTATAGCCATGTAATATAATTATTGAATTATTAGAGACACAATGCACAAAAAGTCTTGCAGTGCAACAACACAGTAGTGCAAATTAGAAGTTTTCCTTGTAGTTCTTGCTCTCATCGTAAAGACAACTTTAAACATTTTTTGAAAACAACTGATACAAAGGTTTTATGAGACAGCTAAGTTTTCCACAGTAAGCATTAGGTAAAAGAGAATGGGTTATATATATAAAATATAAAAATGTAATGGGAACAAGTTTAAAAGGGGCATGAACCATACATATGGAGCAAAGATATTATTCATAGAACATTTCATGTTCTAAAGTATAACAAATTATCAGATGAATGGAGAAAAGCCTCATTAATAATACTGTTCAGTTGTTACACAAAGACCTTACTCCCCTCTGCCCATTTTCCTTAGTGCTGTGCTCATCCTCCCACTGTTGCCCTGGGCCCTTTTGTTGATGTCAGCCTGCCTCTGGCAGAGCAGAAGTGGGGCTGGTTGAGCTTTTCACCAGGAGCTGTATGACAGGCATTGTGGAGTCATACTTGGTCTTGAGCCTGCTTGGGATCATTTTTGTGTATTTTTCATCACAATTTGTTTTCTTTTCATTGGTTTCCTGCTCAAGTTTGAAACTGCATTCGAGCATCAACTATAATGCTATTGTTTCTTGTGCAGGGGCTACCTGCACTTGACAGACCTTTGCCAAACAACATTACTGTAACTGCAGAATTTAAGATATAATAGATTAAGCAATCATCACTTAACCCATTAGACAACTGCTAAAACATGTTAAAACCCAATGAGGCTAAGGTAATCTTGGAAAACTGCACTATCAAATCAACACAAAACCCAAGGTTTTTTATTATTCATGGCAAAAATCACATTTACTGGGTTACAAGGGAGGGAGCAGTGCTTTTATAGTTGGCCATATACCATTATGCAGTGAGTGATTTATTGCTTCGTGTGTAGAAAGGAGGATGAGAATACAGCTACCCTGGGAGCAGAATATTACAGAAGTAAGTGTGGTAGCACAAGCTGCCCTGTTTTAACAGAATAGTCACTTGAGATGTAATGCTCTCAGTGCCAGAAAATGCCTCCTGCTGACTTCAGTGGAGCTAATGGACAAGAGGCAAAAATGACGTGTGCTCCTTATTATGCATATATGAAATTATTAATTAGGTTGTTTTTTGGACTTGAAATTAAACGAAATTTCCAATAATCAAAGTTTATTCACACTATGTAACACAATACAACCCAATTCAGTGCTCTAGTATTGTCAGTGCAACTTTTTACATTTTAAAAACAGGACCATGCCTGACTTTTTGCATTTGTACTATGAGTGGAAAGGAAAGATGCAGAGATTGTCTCATCACTTGTACCACTACATAACAATCAATTGTATTATGGGATTTGACCCTCTCTTGAACAATGAACGTAGTGACAACTCAGCTGGGACTGGGGCTGTGGTCTGAGCTGCCCTGGGTGGCTAAAATCATTCCTTAAGCTGGTGGGGACAGTCAGCATTGAGACACCAGTGTGCTCTTTGCCCTTAATTGCAGTCTGCTCTGCACTACCTGCACCTGCGGTTGTTTTACCTTCTTATGCTAGGGCAGGCCAAATTTAGCTGCTTCTTCTGACATTGAGAGATGTTTTTTGATGTTGTATACAAGATCTCATCCCATTTTAGTCACAGAAGCACAGTTCTTGACATTATGTCCTATTTGTTATCTACTTACTTTGACGATGTCCTTAGCAATCAGGTAAAATTTTTTATCTGATCTGAGGTGTTCCAACTTGTTTATGAAACCAAACTGTTGACGAGTTAGAATCACAGAATCATAGAATTGTTTGAGTTGGAAGGGATCTTTAAAGGTCACCAGACCAACTCCCCTGCAATGAAGAGGTACATCTACAGCTAGATCACGTTGCTCAGATCACTGGCAGACACCTTCAAGATACACTAATGTATTTTCTTCTGTCATCAGGGGCACAGAGCTTGCTTTCTAGACATGTAGCTGACCCACTGCTGTTTATTGATTTTGGAATGCAAATGTTCTCATCTGCTTTTTATGTTATATTTATCTTTTTTCAATAATTTTTGGCTAGATATTTGTTATATTGAATACTGAAAATGATTAGAGACGCTATCATCAGTGTTATGTATTTATACACATTAAGCAGATGCTGAATGAAATTTTATAATGTACACCAAGCTGCTATAGCTCTGCAGCTGTATGGTTTTTGCCCTTTTCTCCCATATAATTTCTATACTCTGCAAAAAGATGAAATTTGCACTGTGCCCCATAACGAACTGACTCATACTGTTTCAGAAAAGTGTTTGGAAGGAAATATTCTGCCATTTGAAGGAGTTTCTTTACAATTATCTAGGCAAATTACTGTGTTCATATTGGCTTGCAGACTGGCAACATAAACACAACAGCAGTGCAAGCCATTCCCCTACAAAGTGCTATTGTGCCTTCTGTAATGGTGGCACAGGGATTTAAAATTAAGTTAAAATCATTCTTTGTCACCAAGAGGTGCAAAAAATATGTGGAAAAGTGTGGCAGTTAAATTAAGAAAGAATATGAGATAATACTTGTATCTACCTGAAGGATGTAGCACTAGATGAAGAGGAAGAGTTTGACAATAGGTCTGAAGAAGGAAATAATGAGAGGAAATTATTAAGAAGAGAAATTTAGATTGAATATCAGGGAACTCATCCAGACAGCGAAATCTGCTACAACCTGGAGTTGTCTCCCAAAGGAAGACATTGAAACTTAATTGCTTTGGGCATTTTTAACAAGTCTTGTCAAATTTTGTGGAAGAAATGTAGAGAACAATAACAAACTTGCAGAGGTGTACACTGGGTGACGTGCTATGCTGTGCCACATCTTCTTCTTCTGATTCTTTAACTGCCAGCAGGAGTGACACTAATTACAGTGGTAGTTTTTGTTGGGGGGGTGGACCTGTTGTCTGGGAGCTCAGTTGTATTACTGCCTCCGTCTGAACTAACCTCCATGCATGGAAGTTCAGAATGAAGAAACTTGTGCTGTATTTGGGGTGATATGCTGAAACCTGAACCCGATTCACCTTTATGTCAAAACTTCTCTTAGGTGGACACAAAAGGGGTCAGGAATAACAGTTCCTTGGACTGGGAAAAATGGAAAGTAATTGGACTGCAAGGCACCAGAGATGTGTGCTCTTTGCCTGTAAGATGAGAGGTTGCTGCTTACGGCCTGGGAAGGGAGGAGGATGTCCCCATGTGCCTGAGGTCCAGGTGGAAGTCTAATCCCAAGTATTTTTTATAGCTTTTCTCCTTCAGTAGGCAACGTCAGAGTAGGAAGTCAATAAATTATAGCCATTCCAGATGAGATCATCTTTCCTGTCTGTGGAACTGCTAAGTGAAATTAATAAAGAAAAGTTGAAAGTTTAATTATGCCCTTCTCCACAAAACCACAAAGACATTCAGGATACAAGGCTGTAAACACACAAAACAGTGAGCTCTGAAAACTGTATGTTGATACTAGTTGTAGTGCAGATTTTTGCGTAGTCACATTTAAATCCTATTAACTGAAATACAGTGTAAACTCATTTGTATTAATGTATGCCAGCATGCAGGCACATAGGCATGTCAGAGAATAGGTACTAAGAACGTTGCAATTGCTTGTGGATATAAATGTCGCTGACATCAAAGAAAGAAACTAATAGCACTAACCCAAGACAGAGAGGAAAAGAGTTATTTTTCTAGGAAGTCCACTGGGATTGCACTAGTCAGGAGTCCTGGTCCCCGGTGTGTATGTGGCTAGAGCTCAGCTTTTCTTTACGTTGTATGTTTCTTTGTCTGAACGTCCAGTGTTTCTTCTATTTGCTTGCTAGTGAAGTCGGTGAATATTTGATGAAAACAAGTGTGAAAACTGAGGGAAAGGAAAAGGAGTAGGGTCTGAATGTGAAAGATTGTGCCACCCTGAGGTGCCATTGTGCCTAATCCACCTGCAGATATAATAGGCAGAGTAAGACTTATTTGCAACTTGCTGTTCTCTGTTTTTGTGCATGCAGCATTATGCTTGTGCCTTGGCCCCTATTTCACCTTTACCTGTCTCCATTTTGGATACAGCAGTGGTCTGCAGGGTGCACAGGAGGAGCATTGCCTCCTCCTGCCAGGTGCAGCAGGGACAGGCTGTCATTTGTCCTTGCAGCCTGTGTTGAAGGTAAGCAGCCTGCACACTTCCACTTAAAGGCTACCCACTGTATTTCATAGAGCTATAGACTCACCTGTCATCCCTCGCTCTGATTTCTGCCATGTGTTTAGTAGATTCATTTGTGATCTCTGTTTCTGCAGTTACTATGAAAGGTCTCTGGATCAGGGACCATCATTTAATTATGTGTTAGTAAAGCATTGAGCATGCTGGGTGTCTAATTACATTTTGGAACCAAGAGTGAGTATTGCATTTCCAGTTATGACTGATATTGTTATCCACTGTAAACCAAATACTTTTTCCCATTCTGCATAATGAGATTCTCATTGTCTTGAATAGGAGCAGGATTTACTCCTGTCAGAATACATGAAAAGTCTATTTTCATCAGATATACTACTTCATTTTCACTCTTTCTTTTAATGTGATGAAATTGCAATGCTCAGCTATTTGCTGAGGTTAATATCTGTTACAAACACCTGTACATTGACCTATGGAACAAATTTTATGTGTCACTGGTCAGATTGATTTCACAGAGCTCTTAAAATTGGTGGCAGAAGGGTGATAGTGTACCTGACAATACATCGTATAAATTACAATAAATTCTAATTAGAAGAGACTAAGATGCATCTTCTGAGGGATAAAATGCTACTCACAGAAAAGTGGTAATAAATGTAAATGGCTTACAGTGCTTCTGCCTTCATTTTGGATAGGCTGAGAGGGATGGCACACTTCAAAGATTCTCCATCAGTTCAGCTGCTCCATTAGAGATGTGCTGAGCAAAGAACTATTGATCCTAACAGCACAGTTAGGATAAGACAATTTAAGATAAGGTCTGACAGTATGAACAGGAGTAAGGCTTGATGCTCTCCTGTGTTTATCCTGCGCATGTAATCTCAGGATATGTAAAAAAATCAGACATTTAAATTTCAACATGTGAAAAATCCACACTAAACCTAGCAAAGTCCATGAGGTACAGGTTTTTTGAATTCCTACCTGAAAATTACTTATTTCAAGGTAATTATTTTGAACTTGTGTGTTTTTTTTTTTTTTCCTTCCATATTTCTTCAAAACATTTTTTTGGTTAGCAAACAAACTCACAATGGCATATTGCATAAGGGATCTCTTCATTAAGCTTCAGCCACAACTGTTCAACCATGCACAAGCTATGTAGAATACATGTGCTTAAGTATGTCTATTACTTAAGCATTTGGAAACTTGGGGAATGAGGAACCTATCTTCTGAAACTGCAAGGAAAAATCACCATGGACATGGGAATTCTCTGCCACAGAAAGAGGCTTTGGAAAGGACATTTCTGTGCCCCAGGGGTGGAGGGGTGGCACATTTATATTGGCTGACTGACATTTACCCAGTCTTGCCCAAAGAAGTAGAAACAAGTTCTCATAAAGAAACAATAGTGTTTTAATGACTTATTTGAACAAAAGAGGAAATTCACATTGCACCCCAAGTCTTGCTGAAATGTGGATAATCTGGAACTTTTGGAACAAGAGATAGCCTTGAGCAAGGGCTGTGCTTAGAGTCTAAGGTCAGCTGAGACAAAATAGAGGTCAAAGTAATGGCATCACATTTAATAGTAGATGGTTTCAATTCCACAGAAAACATCTCAAGGCAAGAAATTAGTCGCCAAGGGAACAAGGCATCTGAGAAAATTTAAACTCTGATTCTAAAAGACCAACATCTTAAAAATGTGCATTCTTAGGGATAAATATGGCAGAAATTAAAGTGTGTAGTTTTGTGCCTTCTAATCTGATAGCTTGCAGAAAGCTGAATAAGCACATATTTATCTGAGATTTTCATACACATTTTTTGCTCAATTGAGAAAAATCACAGCAGCCACTCTCTCCTTCAAAGTGGTAAAGAACACTTGTTTTAAAGACAGGAAAATTAATGTACTTAACTTCTAATAGTGATGATGGCCATTGTGGCTGAGTGCATATTTTGGAGGTCATTACTCTTGCAACTAAATTATGCTTGAATTTATGTTATTATGAAGCCAAGTAGAAAGAATTGCTAAATTGTAACTTACTACATGAGACCTGTGAAAGACATATCTTTTTTGAAGTGTTTGTTTTTAACTTCAGTGTTCTCAGCTTTAATGCTTTTTTTGTATGGTATGTAATTATACTGTTGAACCTACTAAAGCTAGTTATGTTGTCTGTGGCTTTAGAAATAATATATACACTTTCAAATTACACTTTATGACCTGGTGTCCAAAATCTAACTTTGGCCTGTCTGAAGAAGTAGTGAGAAGCTTGAGCAGCCATTGGTTCATGTGACAGGCTCCCCTAGTAAACTGGTGGCAGCAGGAACCGCACTTCAATTTCTTGTTTTCAAACATATTCTGTCATGCCTGTATGTCATGGTTATTTTCTGTGGAGGGCTGGAAAGGAAACAGCAAGTAGCTGAAACATGCTGACACCAAAATTGATGAGATGATTTAGTCAAACTACTGGGCTTAGGGTGGAGAGCTTTCTTGCCCCACTTACAGTGTTGGGGGATTAAAACTGTAGTGGCCAAATGGGAAAGCAAACCTAGTACGGCTTGACTTGAATTTTCCTATGCAATGATAGCATCTCTATTTGTAGAAGAAAGAGAAAAAGAAATAAATAAGTGAAATTAATATAAGTATATATTTTCTATAATTGAAGAACGAGAGAAGCAGCATCCCTGGAGGGCCCTTTGGTACTCCATTTGTGCTGTAAGGAAACCCAATAGTCTCTAAAAACAAGTTTAAAGAAGAATTTCCCCCACCTGAATTGCCTGTTTAATTGTCATGGTTTTCCACAAGTATCATTTTAGTGATATTTCATTAATCCTGCCATCAGCTGTCAGGATAGTGGTGCACCACACTTGAGTCTGAGCAGGGAGCCTGGCAGAGGAATGCACTTAGCGTCCCTTGTAATTTTTCTCTCTGATATTTGATTTTGATCCTCCAGTTGATCTCCTAACCTGGTAGTCCAATTTTAAGTCCCCCTATAATAAAACTGCCTCTTGCTGATCCTTAGAATGCTGGACTCTCCTTTTCTTTAAACTGAAAAGCTGGTGGACACAGGTCATGGCACTCTGAAGGCCCCTCAGTATTTATGCCTGAATCTTATGATTTAACAAACACTTTGTACCAAGCTTCTATCCAAACCAGGTGATGTCGGATACCAAGGCAGTGTGGAACAACCCTGCAAATGCAACTAGTTAAATACAACTGTTAAATATTGAGCTGTTTTTCACTGAGAATGTTTTATTATTTGGAGTTGGTTAACTGACTTACACAGCTTACTCAGGATATGTGCCCAAAGCTTCACTGCATTGCACCCTAAGGACAAAAACGAGTTAAATGATGATTCTCTGAAGAACAGATAAGTTGTTAGGTGTCTAGACCTTTCGGTATTGTGCAGGGTGTCCATATACTCTTAACTGCTGTTGAATCACAACCTGTGTCATGAATCAGCAACTTAGATGCCCAGTTTAAGAGATTTGTTCTCCACCTCCAAAATGAGGTGGGAGTGGCAAGAAAGGAGTGGGGATATAGAAATTATGATGGATCATGGGATACTTTGAATTTCTCCTGAAGTCAATTTCAGAATATAGCTACTGGTATAAAGGAATGAGCAGTGTTTAAAGATGTCTTTTAGGAAAATCTAATGGTCAAGAATTGGACCTAATACCATCTTATTGAGAAAACATGCTGATGGTGTATGCGATTATTAACATGTTCTGGAGCATTTGCATATGGTCTCCTACATTCATCCCAGCGACCCCATGCTGATTCTTTGTCTTTAGAGTCTCTCTACCTTCTGCCTTTCATCTTTTTTTCTTTTTTATTTTATTTGCCCCTGTTATTTGGTGTATTAACCATCTATATGTGTATCTTACAGATAGGCATCTCTTTCCCATCTACCTTGGTGTTTACTTGTGCAGGGGAAGGGGGTGGTAGCCAGCTGCCTTGGGAAGATAAGTTCTCATGGAGTAGCTGGCTTCACATCCTTTGTTGTTGCATCCTGATAAACCTCCCTGTCTCTGTCAGTTTGGTAAAATGACTCACAGGCACTAAGTGCTAGCAGAGCAAACATATTTCCAAAGCCATATCATGTGTATAAGAGCTGATTTTAAAGATTAGGAAATTTCATTCTCCAGTTTATGTACAGTCAATTTAAAAGGCTGCCAGTATGATTTGAGTGAGATTTATGTTCTGTAATGGAGGGACTGCAGCCCAAACCAAAGCCCATTGAAAAGAGTGGAAATCTTTCCACTGCTTTGCTGGGCACTGGATTTGGTCTTGGCAACCACAAAAAGAGGCAGAGGAATATTGAGTCCACAGGCTTTTTAGACAGTCACTTTTATATAATTCTGCACAGAAAATGTCCTGAGAGCAAGCAATTCTGCACATATATATTTCAGCAACCAATGACAAGGAATTGTAAATAAAGATAGCCTATCCAAAGACAGCAAATTTTTTAAATTGTTCTATCATTTGAAACCTGAGAGCCATTTGTAGAGACAATTGCACAAGAATTCACAGGATGTCTTGAATGAAAATATTACTGCATTTCTGCCCTAATTTTTATTTCTTCCTCAGTTTAGTATGTTTTCAGTTTCTTAGTGCAGTTCCACATTTCTGTACAGAGTTTAAAGTGAAGAACAATCCAAAACTCATTTCTGATGGTGTTCTGTGCCCTTTTCACTGTCTGCTGAGACCACAGCCAACAAAAATTTGTCTTTCTGCTGTATTCTCTGGACACCTTCTTGCCAAACAACAGGAAGATCTGTACTGCAGGAATACTGCCTTTCACAAGCAGCGACAGCTCCTGCTGGTGAGACCCAAAGGTGCTTCATTTTAAAGATGAGAAAGGGTTAACATGAGTGCAATGACGTCTGGTTCCTGGTAAAAGCCAGCTGTAGACAGAAGTTATCTTACACATTCAAAATCTCCCTTGTTGGCCTTTTTTTCTGGCTATATGTCTTGTAGTCACAGTTATGTTCTAGAAGTCCTCTGGGAACAGTAAAGCACATGCAATCCTTACACATGTAACAAAAAGAGAATTTTGTTAGTGCATCAAGGTTAAGATCAGGTTAAAATTAAAGGTGATATAAATGTTTGCCTCAGTTCAGGGCAAAACTCTGAGGCAATAGTATGCAATTAGAGTACAAGGGAAATGATGGCTACAGCAGTGTCAGTGCAAAAGAAGAGTGCCCAGAATGCACTTCCTTGCAAATGAAACTTGGTCAGATGTAACAGGCAGATGAATGCTCTCATCTTCTTGAGATAATGACCCTTTATGAGGCAACTTGACATTTTTCTCCTCCCTTGTCAAAGCTAATTTACTGTACTTCCCTTCTGGATAACAGAACTTTGTTGGCAGTAAAGGGAGGAGGTGAAAAACTACAGGGGAAGGCAGATGTAGCTAGGTAAGCTGCAGCTTCACTCCATGGTGAATCACTCATAGCTACAGGAGATTCTTAGAATTCCTATTTCACCATGCAATAGTTGCCGTAGAATGTGGGGGGAAAAAGCAACAACAACAAAATGAAGAAAAAAAGAAAAATCACAAACTCATTGTGTCTTTATCCTAATTCTGTAAGATAGAGAAGCATTTTATTTTACCTTTTATAGAATGAGTGGTCTGGTATCTTGTGAAGTTGTACCTTTCTGGACAAGAGGTATCTTTGTACTTCTTAGACCACCCTTCCTTTATTCTGTTACATGCAAGCTGTGGCTGTATAATCTCAGAGAAGCCAAGATCTCCAAAATGTGGAGCGATGGGACGAAATTCACATCCGTTAGGTTTTTCTCATGCACACACATATCTGACATGGACAATGATAAGTTGAGCAATGACATGTTATGCATTTTGCAATTTAGATAGCGTGTACTGATATGCTCTATAGTGTTATTATTGTGTGTTCTACAATTTGAGATAAAAATTGACTGAAGCTTTACAGGACTTGAGCAGACTGTATAAATGCGAGTCATTACTGTCTAGATGTTGTGGAGTGTTATGGTGAGCAAAGACAAGTGTCAAATAAACCCTTTTATCTAAGGACAGAATAATTCCCTGCTTTAATCCTAAAACAAAAGCAATTTGTGAAAAAGTCAGACATTAAAGAGACTTGCATTTTGATAGACTTTATGAGCAGATACTGGGGTAAATGTAATCTTCAGAGAAACATGTCATGCCTGTAGGTTAGAACAAATTCTGCTAATAATTAGTGGGATAAGGCTCTGACAAATAAATGGTAGGTACTGAGACTGAGCTCAATCTTTGTCTTTGTGGGCAGTGATTAGATTATCAGCGCTGTATCAGTGGTGGTGGTTTTTTGTGGTTTTTTTTTTTTTTTTTTTTTTTTTTTATGATTTAATCTTGCTTCTGTCCCCATTCAGGTTGTGATCTGATAAACATAGCTGAAGTCTGGAAAAAGTAATGCCGTTCTCACATTTTAGTTTATCCTTTCTGGCATTAAATGCATTCCAGGCACTTTCCTTCTATTAGGCAGCATCTGAATTTGAGTGGATGTGTTTGTAGTAAGAGTTTTAACGGATACGTGCTTATTTTGACATCTAGTGTTAAATGTCTTCAATATGTACCATGGCATTAAATTTGAGCTTGCATATGTTACCTGGTTTGACTTGGAAATTGCAAACAATATTCTAGTAGAGAAAGCTTACACACTAACATCTTGTTTCAGAGATCTCAAAGGTATTGCATAGCCTTTCTTTTCATAAGAAATATAGTGGCAGATGCTATTACTAATGGTGCTAAAAAGCCTCCGTTTGTGTCTCTGTGGAATAAATTCAAGTCCCATTAAAATCAATGGGAAGGTTTTGCCTGACTGCCATGAAAGCAGAGCAGGCCTTACATCTTTAAACTGCACTGGCTGAAAATGTCTTTGGTGCATAAAACTTCGTAGCCAATAGTTCTGAAGGAAACAGTGCTGAAAACAACTGGGATTATTTTCATTTTCTTGTAAATACTGGCTTAAAAATAACTCATGAATATTTACTTGCTGATTCAAAAAATATTGAGGTGTTTTAGAAGTTTGGTTTTTTATAAGTTGCAAGAGACACAGTAATAGTGAATTTGTCATGTAGAAGTACACAGCTGTTGCACCCAAGATCTCTTACAGCATTGAGACTAATGATATGAGTGAGCCTAATAAAAAAAATCTATGGTTTTGTATTACATTTGTATTTTTTTCTATCCAAGCAAGGCTCTGCGATCTTGTGTTATTCATCATATGTGATGATAATGTCTAATTGGCATTTTTTTCGCCTGCCTAGAAATTACCGAATGAAATCCTTCCAAATATCAGCTGCCTGTATCTGTGTAACAGTCCAAATCAAGGGCTAGCTGCAATAAAAAGCTAATTGTGAAGTTAGTTCTATGAATTTGGTAGGGTTAAACACTGTATGGATGTTACATATATGCATAGGGGCCTGAAGCAATGCAAGCCCAGAACATGTGTTGTCTGGGGACAAGTTCAGAGGTGGGGTCATGACCAAATTTATGACCACTGAGAATGGGAAGATTTCTGTCAAATTCATTCACCATAGGTTTATGAGCACATGGCTTTTATTAGCTCACTGCTTGGCGCCCATGTGGCAGTTTTCCTTGCTATGTTGTAGGTCATATGTAATTCTCTCATCGTTAGCTAAATGCTCTGGAGTGCCTGTGATGCTCAAAACCCAGGGAAGATGGTGTTTGCTTTGCCATTTAAGTGCTACTCTGTATTTTCCCTTGTGACTCTCAGACTTTCTGGATGGATTGTCTCAGAAAAACAGCAGATATTCTTTCTCTCTTCCACCTTCTTATATCGAGTCCATCACTCTACTGTAACGGTAAAACATACCGACTGGTTTTATCTTACATTTGCTATTCAATTAGCTAAAAAAGTGCTCCTTTGACTTCACAGAGACTGTTACCATGAAGCCATGGGTGGCTGCCAGCATTGTCCAGAGATTTTAAAAACCTCTCCCACCACCAGTTTGCTCTTACAGTGTAGGAGTTTCTCTAAAACCCCAAACGCTTTCAGTCTTTCCACTCCCCCAATGACTGGTGTTTGCAGAGGCCATCCAAGGGAGCATGTGGCCTGCACACAGGGCCCTCCACAGCCAAGGCCTGCTTTACGGCCCTCATTCAAGGGGGAGGATGCTGTACTGAGGAGGAATGCATGAGATGAGAGCAGGCTGCCTTCCCTCTGCAAGTGTGGTACGCTGCTGTCTGGGGTCTTTGAGGGCTTCAGCCCTCGGCTGCTCCTCTCGCCAACTGTGAAATGAAGACCAACCAGTACTGGATGAGGTATTGCCAGCTCTTTTCTCAGATATGTTGAGTGAAATCAGTTGTGAACTGATTAAACCACAGCCTCAGTCATCTTGTTCCTCCTCCTGTAGAGTGAGGCTGACGGCTGACAGCTTTGCCAGAGAAAAGTCCAAGCATATGTAGGATTTTCAAAGTTGGGAAATGGTTTCATCATCTTCTCTTCCTGCAGAAATTTCCTTTTAAATTATAGAGAAAAGCAATGGACAGCTTTCTGATCTGTTTATAAAATTAGACTTCATTTATTTAGTTGTATTGTTAGGAAAGAGAAAAATATGCATATATGCACATAGATAATATATTCAGATGCAAGTAGCCCGTGAACACCAGAGGCAGTTTTTTGAACAGTTCTAGAATTGCAAGACATATTTATGCTTTCTAATATGTGTGCATATAGTTGTTCACTTTCTGCTGACATCTTTTCCCTGAGGAAATAAACACGTTTTATCAGTTTGCCCAAAGCATTCACTCCCTGGCTTTAATTTCATAATGTTGGAGCAAAAAGCTGTGGAAGGGTTAGCTTGATAAACAGAGATATTTCTCTCCTTATCTAGCTATTGTAAGGCAGTCATCAAAATTAAGTTAGGAAAGAAAGGAAATAAAATAAATGATAGTGAAGCAAATGTTCTAATATAAGTTTAGCATTTTACTAAATGGCAGTGGTGTTAGCTTTTAGCAAAATGTTATTTTGTTCTGGTCTTATAATACCAAAAACTGCTGTATTCAAATTATTAATACACTAATCCAGCTTTGCTTCTTTGTTGAACGGGTACTAACCCAATGAAGCGTATGGCTAGCCATCTACAATTAAAATGTATAAGGTGTCCCATGGACTGTGATGGGGCTTCTATCCTAAATGTGAATTTTATGTGCTTTGCTGTAGCTATCGACCACTGGTTAAAGTGCTGTCCACAAACTCAGGAGATGGGGTGTTATTCCTGTCTCTGTTGCTGAGCTTTGGGTGATCTGACACTACTTCCTCTTTTTTTTTTTTTTTTTTTTTTGTGTGTGTGTGAGTGTGTGTGTGTTGTTGTTGTTTGTTTGGTTGTTTTTGTTTTCATGACAACTAGATATAATAATGATGGCTTCCTTTTAAATTATTTGGAGCAAGATGGGAGGTATTGATTTTTAAAGGCCAGAAAGCTAGCTGCAAATCATAGGTGGTATCATCGATAAAACTTGATATTGATAGAAAGCTTTCTGATAATCTGTATGTGTAGTTGAACTTGTCTTTAAATGCTCTAAAAGCCTGTGTAGGTACTTTATGAGGCAATAAAATAAGAAACAACAGAGAAAGAGAAAACCCTCCCCAATCAACTGAGAGGTGTACAAGCAATTTTAATAAGTTAAAATCAAGATGATTTGTTTAAAATGGATACACTTATGCCAAGTTGTGCTAGCAACAAGGAGAAAAAGAAATTGCTTTGGAGTCATTAATACTTACTTGGCTCTTGTACTACACAGGTCTGTCTGTCTGGATTTATAGAAGTTGTTTTAGGGTTTTTTTGTTTGTTTGTTTTTTTAGTGGAAAGAGCTGGCTTATACTCTTCTGTTGTTGAAAATTCACATAAGATGCATGTTATAAATGGGGAGTATATAGCTGTAGCCCCTTAAGATTTAGGGGCTATAATTGTAACTATAATTGACATAGGATGCATTTCCAAACAGAGTGCCTATCAAACTGAACTCATCAGAAAATCTTTCTGTTTACAGTAATAGAAGATAACATTTATGGATTCCTCCCAGCACCAAAGTGTACCACAGAGCTGAGCCTGTTAGCACTTGTGAGAATTTACGACATCTCAATGAAAAAAAAACAATGAATTGGTGCTGCATACCCTGTACTCACCATTAAGTTAACATTACTTCTGGCCAACATTAGCAGTATGGAGTAATATCTTCTTTTGGCCTGCTATACTATACTATAGACCAATTTGTTAATTTATTAATTACCTCAGTGAAAGAGTTTTTATTACCAACATAGTTTGTAATTAAAATGTCTTTCAAGTTGAGAATTCAACTTCATACCTGTCTACAGTGAAACCATTATATATGAAATTTCTGAATTAAAGTCTCTTTTGTAGTCTGATGTGTTTTCTATAGCAGCAATGTGCTTGCAGCATGCTTGACAAGAGGGAGCTGTCATCATCTTATAAGATAATGCTGTATTTAGATTCAGTTTTCAGCTAAGTTGGAAGATAAATATAGTTTGTTAAGTGAAAAGATTGGCACTAAACAAGAAGTCCTAGTTGTTCTAGAGGTTTTTCACTGCCGAAATACATTAGAACATACAAGAAAATAATTCATTCACCCTAAATGTCTTCTGCAAAACTCATTCGTTTTATGGGATATTCCTGTGCCACAGAAATTTTAAACCATATTCTGTTTTCACTTTGGCTTTGTTTGATAACTGCTTGAGGTTACATTAATGGGTGTGAGCTTGGTGATGTCCTGTCTTAGAAAAGGAGGTGTGATCCAAATTGCCATCCACAGCAAGGAGCAGGTCATGCTGTACAAGTAAGTGGCTCTTCTCTATTCCAGCTAACCAGGAGAAAGAGTTTAGTATACTGCAGCATCAAGGTGCAAGGTTTTGATCAGATTTACATTTTATTATTTCCAATCTAATGCTGAGCCCTCTAAGAATAAAAGATGTTTGCCCTGAGATGGCTTATTTGGGTCTGACAAAAGAAAAAAATATGAAAACAGCAATCTATAATGATAATAATTTGACTCATGGCATATGCTTTTTGGTTCAGTGAGTTTCCTATATTGATTTTTGAGCTTGAGCATTAATGAATTCCATTTTCAAGCAACATGCACCCTTTGGGATGTGCAGGCTTTCTGACTATTATTGAATTAAGGCTCTGGGATGCTCACATGACATATTTTTTCCTTGGCTGCTGATGGGGGTTCCAGCTGAGTTTTTGTTCTGCTACGCTGTTTCTGTTTCATGGTTGTTGTCTCTTCTGATTTTTTTTTTTTGAACATAATTTAACAGCTTGATAATTTTAATTAAAACATTGATAAATATTCATACTAATATATATATCATTGGCAACGTTTTTTTCACAAGAGATCAGCCTCTGCACTGAGTATTCTCACATGTAGGTTGAACCAGCAGTTCAGTTTTTCAGTGTGCTTGCAACCATAGTTTCCTGTGTTTTATTTAATCATCTATGCAATATTCTTTACAACTTTCAGTTCTTTTGCATAATTGAGTCAGTTCTCTTGTATTAGCTCTCATCAACATCACCAGAAAACATTGCCACATGGGCTCTCTTACCAGCAGGAACTACTTTCTCTGAAGAATACTTGGTGGCATTTCACTCTGAATTTACAGCATATGTTAAACATTACTCTAGTATCCTCTGATCAATCTTCCTAGCTGAATAAGACTGAATTTCTATATTGTATTTCCCTAAAAGAATTACAGAGCATGAAATTACATTGCTCCTTTATTTGAGTGTTGGGTCCCATATTAGGTCATATTTTAACTAGGGATGAGGTAAGAAAGGTACTTTTAGTTATTACTTCTACTGACATTCCCTTGAGTCATTTGTTCCATCCACCATTTTATGGTTAATATGTTGTACAAAAATAGACAGCATTCTTGTGGTAGTTGTGGTAGATGGTGGTAGGTGGTTCATATGGTAGATGGGTCTTGTGGTAGATGATTTGTATGTGATGCTGATGTATGGATTACAGGAACGAAATGGACAAGTGAGAATTCCAAGGTATATCTTGTCCATGGCAGACAAATGTACATGTACCAAACAATCTTTGAATAATATAATCAGGACTATGACGTATATTTAGTTATATACGCACACTGACAACATCAATGTAAACTTACATAAGAGTGCCATAATTACAGAGTGCATACAGCATCACCTGTGATGCCTGTGGTATCAAGATCTATTTTTAAATTGCTTGTAAGAACCGATGTGCAAGTGAGCCATTTGCTGAGCTGTGAAAGATGGGAGAGCTTGCAATTTTTCAAAGGAGATTTGCAGCTACAAAAGAAGTGTTTCTTCTGTGTAGGGTCATGACAGAGTGCTTGCAGAATTTTTGAGAATCAGGTAGTGGTGGAAGACAAAGCAGCAGGCTAAATTTCTGTGGCATTAAAATAAATCTCTGTGCAAAAAGCAAAGACCCTGCTTCTAGATTTCAGAATAGTTGGATTGGGAAAAATGACATGGAGATTTCATCAATAGCATAGATATTGGATTGCTAAGCACATTCTCTGATTTATTTATCACAGAACATTGCAAATTGGGCACATACCTGTGAACAAAATTGAACTTATGCTCTGAGACAGCAGAAAGTCTCACACTGACTCTTGTCTCTCAGGCACTCCGAAGCGCTGCTTCCTCCCTTGCAGCAGTACCCACCCCAGGGCCTGCAAATGGGTATTTGGAGTGGAAAAGGTTGACTTCCCCTCCCATCAGCTCCAGTGTATGGTGTGCTCTGAGAGCTAGAAGCAGTGGTTTCAAACATTAAGTATTACCCACAATATAAAAATGATGTTAAGATACTTGAATGCATCCAGAGGGCACCAAAGCTGGTTACAGGACTAAAGTCATGTCCTGTGAGGAAAGATAATACTTTCGTCCAGGTCTGCTGTTGGGTGTGTGTTTCAGGGTGTGTGTTTCAGTATGTACCCCTGCCTCCATGATTTTTGCTTTTATTCTGAAACCATGTATTGAGAAAGGTCAAGTCTGCCTGCCAGACCATAATTCCTGTGAAATGTGTTTTACTCTTTACTGTTTAAATAGTCTCAAAGTACCAAGACTGACTCCTTTTCACAAGAGATCAGGATTCTAAACACACTTGATGTTTGAAACGTGCTTGTTGCTCAAACACACACACAGATAAGTGAATCCTTAAAAATAAAATAACTTGCTAAAGCAGAGGCCAAAATATAATAGAGAAAACAGTCTCAGATCATCAGCTTTCCATTTATTTAACTTTTATCTTTTCTGGTGTTTACAATGATTAATGACAAACAAATCATTCTCATTATCAGCTTCCTTGTCTCTCTGATGACGCTAGGAAATATATTCCAGGACATGTTCTCTAAGTAACAAATGCTTGTTTATTTTTATGAGTGTCACTCTGTCAGCTGTTCAGCTCTAAAACCAAACTCATCTATCATTTTTGGATTGCAAGGTATCAAATTATATCCAGGGCCTAATTTGCAGACCCAAAGACCTACACTAAGCAGCCAGCAGCCCAGGGATGCCAGCACAGACAGTGCCCACAGGTTAGTCTGAGAGCTCATTCAACTGTCTTTGGAAACTGAGGTCCTTTATGCCTAAATCAGTTTGGCACCTTTGGAAAAGACACCCCAGGCTTTGTTACATGTGAGAAATAGGCATGCATGCTTGAAATTCAGCATATATTTTTTTCAAGTTAATATATGCAGCTACCAGTAACAAAAGCCTCACAACATTGTGTCAATAATGCTGAGTAATGTCAACAATTAATTTGAGCCTTCCTTTGTTGTAATAAGCCCTGTCTTAAAACTAGGGTATTGTACTTATGTGTTCTTTAATGCAAGTCTTAAACACCTCCCCTATGAATAAAGCCTGAAGTAGCTGGTTTTCTTCCGTCTGGAGAAGAGAAGGTTCTGGGGAGACCTCATCGTGGCATCCAGTACCTGAAGGGGGCTTATAAACAGGAGAGAGACAGACCTTTTACATGGTCTGACCATGAGAGGACAAGGGGGAATGGTTTAAAACCAAAGGAGGGGAGATTTGGTTAGATATTAGGAGGAAATTCTTTACTCAGAGGGCAGTGAGGCCCTGGCCCAAGCTGCCCAGAGAAGCTGTGGGTGCCCCATCCCTGGAGGTGCTCACGGCCAGTCTGGATGGGCCCTGGGCAACCTGGTCTAGTGGGTGGTACCCTGCCCACAGCACGGGGGTTGAAATTAAATGATCTTTAAGGTCCTTTCCAACCCAAGATGTTTTATGATTTTATGATTCTATGATTCAGTGCCACCAAGATGCAAGCTAAATTCAAATCAAATTACTGAATAGAAATATTCTCACGATAACACCTGAATTTGCTAAGCCTATCCAGCGGAATTTCAAAAGGATTAGCCATTTATTCTGGTTGTACCATCTTCTCTGGGAAGAACATCGTCTGCTGTACAAGCATGTGACTCTTAAATGCAATTTATAATTAATATAATTGCCTAATGGGACATTTCCCTTGACCATAGCATGCCATGCTGCCCAACCATCATTTTACACTTCATTGCTTTGCTGAAAGGCTAGTGGCATTTTTCAAACAGGAGACTAAAAATGTTTCCAACAAATACGTCATCCATATCTCTAAAGAAGGTCGGTAAGTTCATCATGAAACCCCGAATCTCATATCCTGTATCTGTTTGGATTGGTAATATATCTTCTAGATGCCATGTTCAAAAAGTGTCTCTGTTCAGGAGCTACTCTTTTATTGATGTGAACTAAAAGCATTGCTTTTAATTTATGGTGAACTGCAAACAGTCTACTGGCCATCCTGAGGGTGCTAAGGGGTCAATAAATAATATACATAATATATTGTTACTATATAAACTATGCATGCTAGTGTAAAAGTCATTTTTCTAGAAAGAAACATTTACTCATTCTGGGGTGACATCACTTTCTGAATTAAAAAATGAGTAAGATCTCTTTAATATATATTGAGCAGAGTTGTTGTTCTTTAGTTTATAAAATAATCATGTTTTGTTTTTTCTCACTTCTTTCCTGTTTTGCTCAGTTGTAATCAAAAGGCTGTGAGAGAGCTTCATAAATGTTTTTTTAACTGGTAAATTATTTACAGCTTTTAGGTTGTATAGAACAATTTGTAAATCATGTGGAGTTCAGTGACCATGTCTGTCCTAAACCAAAAAATGTTCTCATAAAGAAAAGAGGGGAAAAGAAACACAATGATAAAAAAAATTACCCTGAAAAAAGTAATAATATATATATATTCAAAAATTAAGTATTTTTCATTATTAGAATTTGAGAAAAAAATTACTTTGATCTCACAAAAATTACAAAGCAAAGAAACATGAATTCTTTCATTCAACTCAAAATTCTTTGTAAGAGAGGGATGGAATTTTCAGGAGGGGAGATTTATTTAAGAAAAGCATTTCCATTTCCATTTGAGTGGAAGGTTTGATTTGATTTGCTAATTTAACAAACTGAAAGATGGATTATTAACATAGCTCTGGCTTCATTTACTAAATAAGGGGTATTCTGTCAATAATTCCAAGGTGAAAAAAAAACNATAAGGGTTTTTCTGTCAATAATTCCAAGGTGAAAAAAAAAACAAACAAACACTAGAAATAAAAGCCTAGAAAACTAGAACTAGAACAAAAGTACTAGAAAAAATAAAAAATAAAGCCTTGATGGTATTCGTCTGTTGGCTTTGATTAGACTAAACATTGGTTAAGTTAAGAATAAAGGCACAAACCTAGCCAAATATTTCTAGTTCTGCTTCCATCTCTGAGATGGGAAGCAAGGAATTTGTATTACTATAGCATTGTTTCTCATACATCTATCAGGGAATGATTATATCAGAGATTATTGAGATGATATCCATTCTTACTTTTCTGAAGTTATTATGCATTATTTATAATTATTCCTGATGTCTTCTTCTTTTTGACAATACAGAATATTTTAGACCAAAAACTAAACAGTAAAGTTTATTTCATTGCCTTTTTTGCATACAATTAGCAAATTATTATTAGCTTTCAGTGACTAAGTTATTCAGTGTTTTACGTCAGGTTAAGCTGGAAAAAAGCATTGATTCATACTTTCTAAAGGCGTTCAGTGGAACAATAAGCTGGACAAATACTGTTTTGGTGAACATATTCTGCACTAATAGATTTACATATTTTTTTTTACTTTTTTTTTTTTTCAGCATTAACTCTACTGGAAAGAACAACTAAAGCAAAATAAAATTAATAACATCTTGGCATATATAAAAGATAAATATTTTGCTTTTTACACTTCTTTCGGATCACATGGTGGTCAAAAAGAACCTGTTATAAAGAGCATTTTCAGTATTTGCTCTGTGATATGGCTTGTCTTAGAGGATGAAAGTGGGTCATTCTGCATGTGTCTGACCCTTGGGGAGGTGAATGTAGGCTGTGCGTTATCGCAACTGTCTGCAGAGCAGTTCTGAAGAATATCTCAAAGCCTAAAAATAAATAAAAAATGAGCTTGCTATGTTGTCCAGCAGTCAAACTTTTGTACATAAGTGACACTGAAGAGTAAATTACCACTGAATATATCTAAATAAACACAATGCTAATGATAGCCCAGTGGTTTTTATTTTATTTTTTCTTTTTAAAACATCTGCCGTACTCCCAAGCATGAAAGAGGAATACTGCAAAACAACAGTTCTTCCACTTAGCCCCTGTTCTTAATGTTTACAGAAAGAATATAAGTACTGAAACAAAATATGAGGAAAGTGCATATAGTAATGATTGAGCTTTCTTTAGAATTAATTTAATTTCTATTGTCCCATATTTGAGAAACAAATAAAACTGAATTGTATTCAAAGGCCTATACTTGTTCAAAAGAAAAACATGTAAAGGAAAATCACGCTTAGAGGTTTAGAATACTGAAAATATCCTTAAATTCCTTTTTGGCCGTAACAAAGATAGGGTGTTGCTT
The DNA here is from genome assembly GCA_013399715.1 of Alectura lathami. NCBI lineage: Eukaryota > Metazoa > Chordata > Aves > Galliformes > Megapodiidae > Alectura > Alectura lathami. The sequence goes on from VXAV01003484.1 coordinate 134,516, forward strand.
ATAGAAGTGAAAGACCTTTGATATAAAAGTTTTTACTTTGATCGATCCTGTTGTCACTGTTGCTTTAAAAATTTTTACTAGGGAAACAAAAAAAAGTAAACATAAAAAAGTGTCTGTTTTAGGATTAGCATGATATCCTTTACCGAGATCATTGCCTCTGATCAAGTCTGATATCTTTCCTTCATCTTTTGTCATGCTTACTAAACTAAAGACTATGTCCAGCGTGACATGATAAGTAAGCTTCTGCTCTAGCTGCACTATTCATATATCTTTGCCTTTTCCTCATACTCACATTTAATTCAAGATTTGCTGTTGTTTGATAGGGCAGACAGATGTCAATATTCATTAAAAATGGACTAAAAATGAGGCATCCTTAAAATCATGACTAGTATTTTCAAGTACCTGGAATGCTCACTTGATTTCTGTGGTGTTTAATTAAAGACATCTCCATAGGAGTACTTTTTTTTTTTTTTTTTTTTTTTCTAAACTGGGACTGGCTGGTGTCCCCAGTACTCTGATTAAAAGATTATGGACAGTTACAGTAACATTTCTGCAGTACCTGGGATTGAAAACTTGACAGTGAACTCACATTTCTGCCTATTTGGACAATACGGGCAATGGATCCAGCAGTCCCAGTCAAGGCTTTACCATCTGTAGTGTCAAAAGAACTTTCTGTGAACAGTACGGATGCCTTAGACCACTACCATTGATGGAGGGTAAAATACTTAGCCATGGGTAGCTCAAATAAGACTGTAGGCATATGTATGAAAAGGCTATATTTCAGATATAAACCTGGAGTAAAACATACTATGTTATCTGTTATTTTTTGTGGAGTTAAACATCCTATGTTATCTGTTATTTTTTGTGGACTCGGTTTACCACTCTTGCGATGAAGCTTATTCACCTTAATTTTGTATTACATGTTCACAGGATGAAACCAAATGATTTTCAGCTGCTGTTGTGATATATTCACAATGATGTAGCTAAATGTCTTCCAGGGATGCTATTATGTTTTTATAGCTCTTTAAAACTGACCAAATTATCTTGCTATGACTTCATTCTTTGTGGATGGTTGGGTTAATTGGCTTAAAATCAAAAGGCAACTTAATGCTAACATCAGCAGCAGTGCAGAATGACCAAAGTACTTCTGAAATTTCAATGTATATTCCTAAGGTGTTTAAGACACTTTGGCTTTTTCATTTTTTACATTAGAGACAAGAAGAAACATCAGCCAAAAATGTTAGTTTTCTCATATTTCTCAGTTCATTTAAATAAAAGTGTAGTAAAAATCTGACAAGGTCAGCACTTCTTATTTTTATTTTCAAACAAAGAGACTAGCATAAAATCATAGACATTTAGATATTCTATGAACTGAGCTAAGACACTCAGCAAAGTTTTACTTATCAATAACACAGGAGTTAGAAAAAGTATTTACTGTATTTTATTGCTAATGTTGTCATTAATTCTTTTGAAATGATGTACTATTCTAATCATTGCCATGGTCTGAACAAGGCTTCTTTTCTTCTGCTAGTTTCTAAGCTTTCCTGTAATACAGTGAAAGCAGTTTAACATCTGACCTTTTAGCCAGCAGACTGGAGAGCCGCCCTGCTGAGTTTACGCAGAAGGGCTTGATTGCTCTGTTGGATAGTACCATATTTTGGATATGCAGATGTCAGTGACTGAAGTGAATTATCCATCTTGAACACCACTTGAATTTATTCTGAAGCTTTCAAGTCTTGTTCTTTGAATAGGTTCCACAGTAACTGAATTCTCATATTGCGCACCAAAAAAAAGTCATACCTTACGTGTGGAAACTCCCCTGATTGTTAGAAGTTGTCATGAGAGTGCTTTCAAAAAAAGGACATC
>VXAV01003484.1:151868-166857 GCA_013399715.1 Alectura lathami
AAAAAAATCAAATACAGTGTAGCTTGGAGATGACCCAGAAAAGATCACAGCTGTTCTCTGTTTAAATAAACAAATCTTTTTCAAAAGAAAAAAATAACCGCACAAAACTTCTACACTTGAAGTTTAGGTTCAGTGGCGTATCACTCAGCATAAATGTATAAATTGCTTATCCACAGTATATAACTGGGTGAAACAGAAACTAAAAGGGAAAGAATTGTATGGAGAAACAGAAGCTTCATACTATTGGTAAATTCATCTAATTCATCTTGGATAAAATGGAGAAAAAGTACAAAACAGCTTCCCTCTAGGCTTTGGTGACTACCTAAACAGGTTTGAGTTGACATGTACAACAGGTTCCACTAGTTATTTTGGCACTACTCACATGCCGTTGCAGATGAACAAGAGTACATACAGAACTGTTCCTTCATTTCTGCATACATGGAAAGAGGAGGTAGATTGGATACGCTATATCCAAGCCCATTATTATGTCTTATTGGTAATCAGATGTGTAATTTGTTAAAAAGTATAGCTTAGCATAGTGTGTGGAAAGTTTAAAGAAGTTCAAAAGAAAAAATAATAAAGGAATAAAGCTTTGTGTTCTAGGTGATAAATACATTTTGACCTTTCATAGTATGAAAGTAGGACTTAGCAGGAATATCTTCACCAAACAAATGTGTGTAATTTTTTTCATCTTTAATTTGTGAGCAGAAAGTTTCATTTTCTTAATCATGATCAAGGTGGATGGAACAAATCAATGAAGTATATACACAGATGGGAAAGAATATGTTTTGTGCAGAAGTCTTTAGAAGTTTACAGTCTGCCATAGTTTTTTGTAGTCAATGGCTCAACGTCCAGGTGGAGGCTGGTCTTGAGTGGTGTCCCCCAGGGGGCTGTGTTGGGACCGGTGCTCTTCAACGTCTTTATCAACGACTTAGACTGTGGGATTGAGTGCACCCTCAGCAAGTTTGCTGATGACACCAAGCTGAGTGGTGCAGTTGATACCCCTGAAGGAAGAGATGCCATCCAGAGGGACCTGGACAGGCTGGAAAAGTGGGCCCACGAGAACCTGATGAGGTTCAACAAGGCCAAGGGCAAGGTGTTGCCCTTGGGTCGGGGCAATCCCAGCTGTGTGTACACACTGGGAGAAGAACTCCTTGAGAGCAGCCCTGCGGAGAAGGACTTGGGCTTTGTGATCGACGAAAAGCTGGCCATGAGCCGGCAGTGCGCTCTTGCAGCCAGGAAGGGCAATGGCATCCTGGGCTGCATCAAGAGAGGGGTGGCCAGCAGGGAGAGGGAGGTGATCGTCCCCCTCTACTCTGCCCTTGGAAGGCCTCACCTGGAGTGCTGTGTCCAGGCCTGGGGCCCCCAGTACAGAGGGGATGTGGAGCTGTTGGAGCGGGTCCAGAGGAGGGCCACCAAAATGATCAGAGGGCTGGAGCACCTCTCCTGTGAGGAAAGGTTGAGGGAGTTGGGATTGTTTAGCTTGGAAAAGAGAAGGCTCCGGGGAGACCTCATTGCGGCCTTCCAATACTTGAAAGGAGCTTACAGGCAGGAGGGGGACCGACTTTTTACACAGGTGGATAATGGTAGGACAAGGGGGAATGGGCTAAAACTGCAAGAGGGGAGGTTTAGGTTGGGGATCAGGGAGAAATTCTTCCCTGAGAGAGTGGTGAGGCGCTGGCACAGGCTGCCCAGAGAAGCTGTGGCTGCCCCATCCCTGGCTGTGTTCAAGGCCAGGCTGGATGGGTTCCTGGGCAGTTTGATCTAGTGAGCTAGGGCTGGCAGCCCTGTCCACGGCAGGGGGGTTGGAACTAGATGATCTCTGAGGTCCCTTCCAACCCAAGCCATTCTATGATTCTATGATTCTATACAGTTATTAATGTAATCAATGCTGCAGCTTTATTGTGTACATATTGCGTTGATTCTGTACATTTGTATTCCTATTGATTTCTGGTAAGTGAACATTTTGGACTTCACTAAAAATGTAAAAACCTCTCTAAACTTCATGAGGATGTTCTCCATTATCTAAGCCTTGTTTTCCTGTATTTAAAAGGACATATTTGTTAACTGTAAGATTTCCAAATATTTTGATTCAAATAATTTACACAATGACATTTTCATTATCTTCTTTATATATAGTGTGCTTCTGGAATTATTTTATTTACTCTCTTGTAATTCTATCCTTGATACTGCTTTCTTTCTTCTTTCAGCATTCTAAAGGACAGTTACAAATATTAAAAAAAATATGTAAATAAGGTTCAGTAAGTATCTTATTTATCTACAAAAATAATTTGAAATTTCAGCAATTCAAGGAGTCCAAGAAAAAGCTATGTTCTTAGCATTTTGGCCTGTTTCACAGAGGAGGTCAGTGATGCCACATACATAGAATCATAGAATCAAGAATTGCTTGAGTTGGAAGGGACCTTAAAAGTCCAGGTCCCCTGAGATGAACAGGGATACCTACAGCTATATCAGCTAAATCAAGTTGCTCAGAGCCCTGTCCAGCATGATCTTGAAGGCCTCCAGGGATGGGATGAAGCACCTGTGCCAGTGCTTCACCACCCTTATCGTAAAGACCATTTTTCTTATATCTAATCTAAATCTCCTCTCTCTCAGTTTGAAATCATTTCCCCTGGTCCTATCACAGCAGACCCTGCTGGAGAGTCTGTCCCTTTCCTTCTTGTAGCCCCCCTTTAGATATTGAAAGGCTGCTATCAGGTCTTCCCAGAGCCCCTAGGACTCCCCATCTGGACTCAGCACTCCAGGTGGGGTCTCACCAGCGCAGAGCAGAGGTGCAGGGTCACCTCCCTTGCCCTGCTGGCCACGCTGCTTTGGATGCAGCCCAGGATGCAGTTGGCCTTCTGGGCTGCAAGTACATACTATATGTATAGATAGACACATGGAAGAAGTGGATGAATCAGGCTTTTCAAGGTGTTATCTGGAAAAACGTTATGAGGGGTAATGATCAAGTCACTAAGTAATCATAACAAAAGTATAATTTTACTTCCAGAGTAACGCTTTGGTCCTATTTGCAAGTGAGTTTATAAGGGAGCTGTTAATAATGAATGGTCATAAACAACGGTACTGAACTGGAGTTACTTATTATTTTCTCCCCAAAGAATTAAGATTGGCTCATCTTATGGGAAACTCTCTCTTTCAGGTACTTTATAACCAGCCTCAATTTCCTAGATTATATTTTTTCTGTTGCTTCAGCTGGTAAGATATTTTTACCTGGATTGTATAAAATGGTCGCAAGCCAGTGCAAACTATATTAGAGAACAAGATTTTAGTGGAAGAGAAAGAAGAAAAAGAACTTGCTGTTTGAATTGAATGTCTGCACATTGAATAATAATTCGCTCTAGCACTTAGCTTTCAAAATAGACCTAGTAAGACAGATAAACTATCAACAACAGGAAAAATTTGTTATTCCAGCCTTCCTGTGATTTTAATTTACAGTATGTTAGTGGAAGGATTACTTAGTGAGATGGAATTTCTGAAATATAATTCAGTAGGACGCACAAAAGATGGAATAAAATAAATAAAATTTTCTCCGTTAAAAATTGCAAGTCACACATGGAAGAGTGCCTTAAGGTATTTTTTTTTCCACCTACTCACTGTAAGCAGTGTAGAGATTTTCATTCAGTCTTAGGGGACTGGAGAAGCATCTATCATTAAAATTATGTGGCAGGTTCCCATACAAATCTCTTTCTCATTTAACTTTACCAAACTGCAGAATCATGGATGTGAAATTTGCTGTGCCTAAAGTCTGCTGCAGGCTGTTGCCAACATTAGTTGCTAAGAGGTCAAAAAGGATGTTATGTACTGCATTTGTTTCTGCCTTCACATCATCATACAAAAGACACAGTCCTTCCTTTTTTGTCTTTTTAATATCTCAATTTTGGCAGGGAAAATCATCAGTTTTAGATGGGAGTGTGATAAACTGTTAATCTTTATAAACATATATATGTATATATTTCTTTTTGTGGAAAAAGAAAGTCCAGAACTACCTGACATAGATCAGCATAATTCCGGTGATATCAGTAATTTAAACAAAGGAAAGCTACTTCCCTACTTTAACTATGTATACTGTATTATCCATTATAATTATGAATAATGTGGAATTAATGAAGCTTTTCTAATTTACACCAGCAAAGACATAATATACTGCCCAATATTGGTAACTTAATTGGTATGGAGTGAATGTCACTTTCTTTAAATAAAGGTAGTGTCCTTCTTGTGCAATTCATTAAAATACATGATATGTCTGCCTATTGTATTAGTTCCTCATTGACAAATCATCAGGGACTAAATGACAAGAAATACGAAGACTCAGGCATGTGCTTTAAGTCAAAAGAGGAATTTGTTTTCCGTCTAAAATAATTCCAGCCTTATACTTCCAATCTGCCCAGGATGGCAATGCAGCAAAACACCAGGCCAGATTGAGAGGGAGAGAGCATGCATGCAAGTGTGTGTGTGCAGGTGAGGAGAGAAAAAAGAGAGAGGATTAAAATTAATTTGAACACAGCTTTCACGCGAAATGAAATTACTCCTTTTTCCTCAGCAAACAAAAAGTGAGGGGCAAATTATTTTAAATAAATCAGTAATAACTATGAAGTCTGCTGAAGTGAATGCAAGCCTCTGACCTTCTCAGTGCCTCTCTGATGCAGTAAATATTTCATGACTGTGAATAGAATTAATAAGATCTAAACCTCACACATGGCCATGCACCACACACACAGCAAACGTGTGCTTGAGTGAATCAGACACCAGAGGTAATATCCCCAGGAAGGAAACCACAGCGCTGATAGCAGTGTGTGTTTACCATGGTGTGCTATGCAATTCTCAAGCTAGAGGAAGGGCTGTTCATAATCTTCCTGCACTTGAAGAAGATGGGCATCTCATCAGAGAGTGTGGGCTAATTCTGATCTGTGCCAAGATACCAGCAAAGCTGGATCTTAATGCTCCATATCTGATGAATAATTGCATTCATCAAGCACTGGCTATTTACTTCCCTTCAGCAATTAGAAACACAGAGAGAAGATTTTAGTTCTAAATTAGTCTGCCATTTTTATTCTCATGGACCTTGGCTGGTTGTAACAATTGATGTCAGTTGAAGAATGACCACTGATTTTCTCAGGCTTTGAATTTGGCTCTGTAGGGACTGAACTGGATTAGTGATACAATGATGAGAAGTCTTGAATCCCTTTCACATGGCCCTGACCTGTGTGTGAGATATTTCAGCTCCAGATATTGTGTTCATTAGCTGTCTTAAACTTTTGCTGTAAATCTTACGGACTGAGAGGAAATAAGCTATTGTTTTACGAAATAGGTGGGTCCAGATGAGAAAAGTTGTATTAGGTAGACTTAATCTACTCATTTCTTTGGGACAATTACATTATTTGCCTTGTTTTTTACAGTTTAATTTAAACAATTAATTAAACTGTAAATTAGTACACTTATCTTCTATTTACTAGTACAATTAATGTGATGTAGAAATCAGCAAAAAAAAAAAAAAAAAAAAAAACAGAAGAAATGGAATTAAGAAAAATTTTAGAGTAGTTTTGTGATTGGAACCAAAAATCTCAGTTCCCCTTTTGCTCTAATAGAGGTACCCACACACCTTCATGTAAGCTACTGAATACTTTACTCTTCCAGTTTTAAGATGGGTGTAGTGCTTTTCGGACATTGTCTGTTTGTACTGTAAATGTTTTAAGGTACATTTGTCTTTAGAGGAATGCCTGTATAACCCAAGCCACTTGCAGCCTCTCTTAGGACTCCATCAAGCAGTCTGTGACAGTCTTCTCTTTTTTGTCTTCTGTAGGTACTCAGGCGATCTTGCAGAACTATTGTTTCAGCATTTCTATTGCCAGTATACAAGGCAGGAATCAGGAGGATGGCTATAATCTCTTGTAAAAGCAAAAACAAACCAGAAAAAAAAAAAAAGAAAAACCTTTGCCATTTACTCCCTTTTTGATGTGGCATCAGTGCAGAGGAGGGTAGTCAAAGAGAATGGACATGCCCTGACATTCTATCTGCTCTCCAGGTGAAGTTAGAGTTGATTATTTCCATTTTCACTTCCTTTTGCCAATTTAACGGCTATTTGCCATAGCCAGTTCCACTCCTTTGGAGTTATCTCACCTTCTAGATGTTTTTTTGCCACCTATTATGCTGCTTATCTGTTTTTGATCTAGGTCTGATAGGACGTTAGAAATGAAAAAGTAGTGTCAAACAACCTGAAGGAGATCGACACCTGAAAGCCTTAGCAGTATTTCTAAAACTGAGGGGAAATCTCTCCTATCTTACTCTTCTTTTACGATGTGCATGAGTAAAACCGAGCTTATTCATGTTAGAGCTCTTTGGAGGTTGGATTTTTTAAAATAGCTTACAACTAGTTGTGTCATTTGTGCAATATTCATGTACGATGTTGGAATTTTTGTTTAACTTGTCATGTAGCACTGATTGCTGCATTAACTCAGCTTTGCCACTTCTAACAAGCTTTAACTTATCAGTTTTCTGTTACATGAGGCCCATACGTTAATTAGGGAAGTTGGTAATATAGATGGGATCAGAATGGATTTTGCTAGTAATGAAAGGCAGAAGGAGGGCAGTTTGCATGACTTTGTCATTTCTCTGTCATCAAGAAGGGTTCCATATCAAGTTTTCTGGAACTTCCTTGAAAAGCTGTAGATGGGGAAATAAAGAGCACCAGCATATCTTTTGTTTTGTTTGGTTGTTTGGTTTGTTTTCCAAAATGCTCAGGACGCTGAAAGGGCTTGTTTACAGTTGTGAGAGGAACCCAAGTACTTGTTCAAATGGTTGATTAAGAGTTTTCTAGTTTATATGGCTAGAGAGAAAAAAATGAAAGTAGTAACCCTTTGCCAAAGATTCCAATGCTAGAGATTCTTTTGTCACTCTGTCTGACAGTGCTGCAGGGCAGCTGGGTTAGAAAACACTTCTGGTTTGCCACCCTGCTTCTGTTGTGCCGTGTCAGCAGGGTCACCACAAAAGCAGGCATTTTCCCCAGTTATCTTCAGGCTTTCCAAATATATGAGATGGCTTTGTGCTTAACAGACTTCACTGTGGAGCTCACATATGAAATTTTTTTTGCCACTCTGATTTGTTGAGGATTTAGATCCTACAACTCAAGATCTGGTGAATATCTTGTAAGCATATTTGTCTAAATGGTTTAAAATCCATAAGCAATGAATGAGAAGTAGAGTCCAGGTTTATATGTACAGGTTGCAAGATGATGGGGTGGAATAAGTGGTGAACTGGACCTTGTTTCAGGAAACCCCAAGCTCTTGCAATGAACTAAATACCGCATTATGCATAGGGGCGGTTCAGCAATGTTCTGTTTTCCTCTCCTATGCCTGCCCACCCTGACAAGTCCCCTACCCTGAAAAAAACATATGGTTGTGGGTGTTCTTTCTTTTGACACAGGCCAGGAAAGGCAGTGCCATCAAGAGCTGAAGCCCAGCCTCTGTGCAGCACAGGTTTTGTGTGTAAGGGGATAAGGGAAAACCTTCTGGTATGGCTATGCTTTGAGATCTGGGTATGAGTCAGAGCCTGCTTGTGGAAAAAGCCTTATTATTGACCATAAAAGATGAATGTAAGATTGCTGCTTGTTCCTTTCCATTTGTTAAGAATAGTTGAAGGTTTAATTAGAGCATTACTTTGCCTAAATGAGAGACCTCAAAGGTTTTACTCCACCACTAATATTGTTGTCCTAATTTTCCTGTATGTTTGTTAAGTTGTTTGGTTTTGTAAGAACCACACATATCCTGTGGTTCTGCTTGCTAGATCTGAATGATCATACATAGGGCCCAACAGTAACTGTTATTCATGAGAAGCGGTACTGCCTATTACACCAGCTGAGAACTAAGTGGGGTAAAAAGGGTTGAGGAAGGTATCTAAAACACAGCTGTCCTAACTTAAAACAGTTAGGACCCTGACTACACAGAGAAAACTTGCTCCATTCACACCAATCTCTGTTACTGTTAGAGTGGCTCCAGGAAGGGGGTTGCTTCCAAAGTTATTTCTACGACTAAGGATATATACAGTGTGACTTGTGACTGTAGCTGGTATATTTTTTTTAAAAAAAAAAAAAAAAAGGAATAAGTTGAATAATGCATTTCAAAAATTGATCCTGTTTGCTTTCATGGCTCTGCAACCTGTGTTCACAACAAATGTGAGAATAGCCTGTGTAAGTGAACTGGAAAATGAGGAGGAGTGTAATGGTATCTTCAAATTCAAATTGCTGACCAGAAGCACAGGAATTCAAAAGAAGATCATGTGACAGGATGGGAAAAATGGTGAAAATGAGAGTAAGAACGGTCTGAAGCTGTGAAACTGGAGCATCAGAGAAATTCAAGAAAAGAGAAAGTTTCAGAGTATCTTCAACTGCTGAGTGTTTGCCCATGTCTACTAGACTTGTATTACAAATGATTACAGTGTAATAACTAGACCAAATGCTTGAAGAACCAAAAACAATTCTGCATGGCTCAGGGTAAATGGTAATACCTTGATTTATTTCTGGAGAAACAGCAGTAAGTCCCAGACACTTGTCTCTTTTATTGACTTGAGCATTAATTAATTTATGAGTGGGTTTCACATTTCCACATGTTGTAGCAGAATTATAGAGCTGAATTAATTATTTGGTAATCGGTGAATCCCATTAGGTGAAACAATATGGAGTTGTTCAGTAGCTTAAACATTATTCAGCATTAGTGTAGCAGTTGTATACTCATTACAGTGATGATGCTTTCATTAAATATACCTTCAATTAGTTCTGGTTCATTTTAATCTCTACCTTCTGAAAAAACATTCAATCAACTGCTGTGACAAGAGCAGAATGATGAATATGCCAGGGCCAGCTCTGCTTAGTCCTTCAAGGGTACTGCACAGGCTCTAGTAAGGTGAACTTCAGAAATGTTTGCTTAAGGTTCTTCTCTTCCTTGAAACTTCATGTATAATCACAGAGTCACAGAATATGCTCAGTTGGAAGGGACCCACGGGGGTCATCAAGTCGTGTTATTTTTCCTTCATGCTTTAAAATATTTTTTGTTTTTCTAGTGGTTGGTAACCCTGTCCACGGCAGGGGGTTTGGAACTAGATGATCTTTGAGGTCCCTTCTAACCCAAGCCATTCTATGATTCTATGAAAATAAAAACATTAATGATCCAGCCATTTATGACCTATAGCAGATAATTAGGGGGGGGACCAGGGTGTGGGAAGTCTTTCTTACATGCCTCCTCCTTGCCTGACACACTCAGAGTTTGCCCTTGTACTAGAAAACCTGCTTCTTTGTACCAGGTTTCCATCTTTCCCTGTTTTACTCCTTTCAGCAGCCTTGATGGGCACAGGTGGTAGGTGGTTGGGTGGTGCAGGAGCAGGGAGCTTTCAGCCACCTGGCATCCCAGGGCTAGTGCTGAGGCAGGGTTTCCTGGGTCACAGGATCTGCACATGGGAGGGAAAACAAAAGCCAGCCTGAAAGCTAGGGCTGCCACCAGGCCGCAGGGCAAGAGGGCATGCCCCCTTCCCGCAACCACCAGCAACCTCTCTGTTTGTAGAGCCATGTACCACAGTGGCTAGCCTAGCAACATCTGCAAAGGGGCTCCTGCAACATGATGTGGGGGTTACCAGTGGGTTTTGGGTCCCCTCAGAGCAGTATTGCACTTCCAGCTGCCTTGTAATGAGTTCCACTTCACTGATACTGCTTTACTGCTTCTCTTGCCTATATTTAAATAAAAACTATCATTATTAATCAGAGAATTAGAATAGCTAATAAAAGAGACAATTCTTATTCCCTGGAGGATGTAATTTTCAGGGAGCCATTAATGGATACAGAGTCTTTCCCCTTTCAAATCCCAGCAAGGGCAGCTGTGACTGAAAATCATTACCATATGCTATTTTGTCTGTCGTCTTTGTGAAATGAGTAAGTAGACTGGACAGGTTCCATATTACATAAAATAATATTAAAACCAGCATCTTCGGAGGCTCTGGGAGCTAACTGAACATAACAGAGAGGAATATGGGGGAAGTGAGAGCTGAGAAAAATTCAGGCCTTCACTGTATGTGTTTTTGTGCAGTGACGTTTTTGTGCAGTGATGTTTTGGAATATGCATCCTAGAAAGCTGCATCCCATATTCACAGTTTGTGAGTCTGAAGTCTTTAATATAGTTTATTCTGGGCTCTCAGAAATAATGCAAATTATGCATTCTTGGTTATTAGTTCTCTCCAAAACTTGGGACTGAATTTCTTCTACCCACTTGACTTGCACAGTGACAGCACAAACTGCTTCTCAGTGACCTACTGCAGCTCCTTGCAGAAGTGCTGCCCACTAACCCATCTGAGCATAACATTAATGAATTTATTCTCTGTTCATTCCACTGCTGCCTCTGGAACACATAGATGAAGAGTTTCTTAATGCACTTCATGTGCACTTGTCCTGGGAGATTGTGCGAGTACTGTGTACTTCAAATTCATTTGCTGTTTTGGTTTCTCTAGCAACTAGAAGGTGCCTTTGATCCCTCCACCATCTCTTTGTTTTTGCATTTTGATGATTTTATCATGAATTCATGTTTAATTCATGCTGAAGTGATGCAGTAAGTGGCAACACTCAAAGAAAAGATACTTTTTTGCAAAATCAAACCATATTCATTTGAACTCTGTATGAACTACTCCATTCCTTTCAAGTAGAATATATTAATGAGGCAGATGATTAAAAAAAAAAAATAGTAACATTCATTATCTCATGTGAGGTTACAATGGAAATAGATCTATCAGATAAAAAAATGAGTATGCTTTGAGTAAACTCTTAGTTGAAACACATTGACAAATGACTAATTGTTTTCTGTTAGCTTTTTTGATTTTTGTCATTTTTATGTCTTTTTCGATTTCAGCGTTACATACTCACTGATACACACGAATTTTATGTGCAAAATCACATGAATAATTAACACAACATACACAAATGCAAAACGTGTTCAATGGGATCATGTTTTTTCTTCTGGAGAAACAAAGGGCAAATAAGTTTCATGTAGCATGCTCTGTTTACAGGCAGCTTTCATCTCTTTAGTAAGAGAGTTCCTGTGAAAGAGTTGGGGGATTGTTGGTTGGTTTTTTTTTGTTTGTTTTGTTTTTCAGTGAACAGGATTTAAACAAAGGATCTGTGTGTATTTCTTTCAAAGGAAACCACAAAATGCTGTGATGTTGAAGGTGCACAGAGCTCTGAGACATGACATGCATGTGGCCGCAGTCTCCTTTGAGATGGGTTAGGTACAGCCCAGGAGTATAACTGGTAGACATAAGACACTGCATATGGCCTGGAGGCCTTGCTGATACCACCTTGCGTGGTTTTTACAGGGCTACAGCCACTGGGCAGTGCACTTAAACTTATTTTGACAGCTAGAAGATGTCTAGATTTGCCCCACATTAATGCTTGAACACTGTTATTTTTTAAAAATAGCAAAGCATCTTAAGCATATGAGTTTTGACATAGCAGGAGAGAGTTGGAAGCCTACAATGTAGTACTAAAAAAATAGATGCATCTTGAATTGTTTGTTTTTGTTGTTTGCTTTTAATGGTTTTGACATTCACTTTGAAGAACCATATTGTGAGCTCTATTAGTCATAAGGTAGTTACTTTCATGCAAATTGGGTGTCATTTCCCTGTGTACCAGCACACTCCCGCTGCTCACCAGGTCAGAGCAGAGGAGAAGGAACAGGACAAGTGGCCACTGGGATTAGGCAAAATGTATAACGCTATGTTTATAATTTAGGGCAATGAAAATCCAAGAGCAATTATAACTTAAGAGGAGAAAATAATTGTGAGTACATAAAGCTAAATTGGATTATATTTAAATATATGTAAATTTGATTGAACTCAAAATTTAATCTCTAGGACAGCATTTTAATTTACTTTTGCATGCAACAATTTATCATTTTGAACAGAAATGAATTTGTTCGGTCATTGATTTTTTTTCAGGATTTGGTAGTTGTTGAAGTTGTAGTTTGCTATGGTTTCTTTAACATCGTGAGTTTGCATCTAAACAGAGACTTCAGCTGCAGTTTACAGAATTATTAGAACAATTTGTTGCTCATAACAATGGTAGTCTTTTGAATCTATATGACATTGGCTCCTGAAAGGATCTTATATAATGACACAAGATAAGACTACTTAAGAGAAAAAACAAATACCGTAGGAGGTTTAAAGTGAACTCAAGTGTGTTTGGGCTTTCACAGAGGTCCTCATGATGGATGTAGGAATAGCTGAGAGATATGGGAAGTGTTTTGTTTGTGAAAATAGACTCGGTAGATCAGATTGATGGTTGGACTGGCTGATGTTTGTCATTTTTTCTGAAAGTACTTTCGGATCAAATTTACTTCTTGGCCAAAGTGTGTGACTTTGAGAATACTCAACACCTCTTGGCTGTGGGTCAGACATATGTCTCATGTTACACGGAATCAGCTCTGATGGACAACTGCAGTGCCTGTGCAAAAGAGACTGGAAGAAAGTAGAAGAAGGGAAAAATAAAAAACAGGTGGCAAGGGGGGCTCAGAAACAATAGAAGTCTGAATGAGAACACCTTTTTCACTTCTGCAACAGTAGCTTAAAGGCCCAAGGAGAGAAATAGATTTTGTAAATCAGGCTAAACATTTTTTACACGGTGCAGTGTGCAGCTTAAGGACACAGTTGGGAAAAATAGCTTTTGCAAGTCAGAAAAGAAAATATATTTTACTAACTACTGTTTAGGAGCAAGGCAAAATAGGAGAGAGAGAAATACTTTTTACAGGGCAAGAAATAAATGTGTGTGCATATATGCATATGTATATTTTGGGTGTTCATAAAAAGCTACATAAAGGAAGCCTTCATTATTGCATAGCCACATTTACTGTTTCCTACAGCAACTGTAAACCTTCATGTGCATTTTTACGCATTATTTTCTGACATGCATTTTTATATAAATGCTCCATTTCCACATATAAAAGCATCTCTGTTTACAGCAGTGTTTCTACTGTGCGGTGACTTTGGAGAAACTTTTGAAATAAGTAATACTTTGTATGTGGTCCTATTGAAATTAGAAGAATTGAGCAAGAAATCGTTATGATGATCTTCACATATGTTAATATTTAGCTTATCAAGGCAGTTAAGTAAAAAGGAGATCATAATTTTCCATAGGCTATCATATAGCAGCTGTTGAGGCCATGAATATGACCCAGCAGTTTTACTGCCAGTTATAGGACCCTTTGCAGAAGCATGATACCTGCTATGGCTGGTTCAGGACAGGTCCAGCCCTGAGAACACAAGGATGATACTTGAAATAAAATTGCATCTTAAGCGGATAAAGGTTTCTTTTTCTTTCTAGTAAACGGAATTGGTTAATAGTGCCAAGTGGTCCTGAAACTGGAAGCAGTAATTTACAAATGCATGACATTTTCTGTTTTGCTTTTGTTTTTCCTGTCTGATCCATCTTTCTTCAAGATGGACAGGAACTGTGTACAGATTGAGAACAGAATAGACTGGCAAAGAACATACTGAATATCTACCCACTCATTTTTACGTCACTAAGAAGTTGAAGACAAAAGATCAGAGCACTGAAACAATTTTCATCTTATAAAAAAAATTCAAAATATTTCTTTTAGTTCTTTGACGAAACTGGACTTTGGGATTTTCCAACTTTTCTTAATTAGTCTGTATTGAAGCAGACTCTCTTGCACTTGCTTGAAAATTGGGGCAATTTTTTGAAGAGGTACATTTTCTTACCTCTGCTCCCTGTAACTTATGTGATACAGGAGCAGTCACCATAACAAATAAAATGTTATATTACCACTGTCAATGGAAAATATTATGTTGGACAAGATGTGCCCTTCTTCTGTGGGTTATGCTATTGTAATTGATGGGACCCTGAGATGTCTGTTGCCAGCAGGTGTGCTGGGAAGCCATGTATATTCCTTCTCCTCGTGAAAGGACAGCTTTTTTGGTTTGACATCTGTTGTCCAGAATTCTGTACATTTTTCATTTGATCAGAACACTTGTGTCACCTTAGTGTTTCTATGTTTATTGTTGTGGCAGCTTTTAACAAAGAGCTTCTCCTAAAGTGTCTTTTTATTTATTTATTTTTTAAAACTGTGCAGCTGTTAGCTTCCTAATGAGGCACTCCTACTCAAGTATGGGAGCACAAATGGTTAAAATTGTGTGGACTCAGATAGGCTGTAGTTTCTTAAATTTTGGAATGGATAAACTTACTTGGTCTGATATCTCCTTTTTGAGGAAAACAACACGTTTATGATGGATTTTAAAGCCAGCCTTTAGTCAAAAATAAAGATAGCCACGTTGTGGTAGGGAAGCCATTATCAAACTTGCTTAGCAAACGATGCACAGCTTTGCCTGCATGCTAAGTTGACTCAGTATTGGAACAGCTGCAACTGTATGCCAAATGGACAATAAAAATGTTAAAACTGCACTTTCCCTGGACACTTGGTGTTCCTGTCCCATGGATGTTCACTGATCCCTGAGAATTTCTGCTCTGGAGTGTCAGGAATCTGTGCAAAATCATGGTAGTCAACCAGCGAAGCCAGAAAGCTGATCAGGTGACTGTTCAGTAGCCTACTGGAATTCAATGAACAATAGTCGTACACATAGAATTAATTTTGTAGAGAAAGGAAAGCAGCAGATCATATATTGATTCAGATGGTCTGGGGATCATCAGGAAAGTAGTTTAATAGAAAGAAGACAATTCTATTAAAACTTAAACACTTTTTGCATGTTGAAAATAGATTTTGCATCTATGTTCAGTATGCATTTTTAAAATGCATCCATAAGCCAAGCTCAAGTTTATATTTTATATGAATTTGGGATGCTCTAGCACTTCCAAGTAGGAACTGTCTGGGTTGTAGGATGTAACTTCAGAGGCAGCTCCTGGAATCACAGCTAATTATGCCCAGCCTTCCAAATTCCATTTAAAAGAAAGTTATTTAATATTTAGACA
>VXAV01003484.1:193238-205653 GCA_013399715.1 Alectura lathami
GGAGGGGACAATCAATTATTAAATGTATTTCTGTTCTGTTTAAAAATGCCAAAAAGTATTGTATTTCTAAATACAGTACTGCTGGTTGACAGCTTCTGTATTCTGAGGGTTGAAGGTCAAGAGATAAATTGTTTATCTGAGTTATATTTGTTGTTTTTCCTGTAATTTATGATTACATATATATTTTATATGTGTGCATTTTTATACATATTTGTATATATGCGCGTGTATATAAATAAAATATTACATACTCTATTTTCTTCCTTATGCAGTAAAAATGGAAAGTACTCAGTATTCATTGTGGTGAAGTGGGGGGAAAGGGCAGTGCTTTCAATAAAACCTCCTGGAATTTAAAAAACGTTTCCAAAGCATGTCAGAATAATAAACGTGGTTGCTTTTGATACTTATTGATAGAAATATTGACTTGATAAAAAAAATGGAAAAATTCAAAGCAGTGATGAATCCTAGAAGAATAGTGTCATGGAAATTATTGCCAAGTAAATGAAGATGAGTAATGTCAGATAATGACTGCCCAGCTGACGAGATGCAAACGAAGCTGAACAGTGTTGGATGACAATTGTTAAGTGGACATGAACAAATTGAGATGAATGATGAGAGATGATGAATGTCAAGTAGAAAGAAGCAAATGAAGATAAACAATAGCATATGAAGTTTAGTGAGGAACTAAGAAGGGAAATAAAAAGGTTTTCTTTTTCAGATGGTTTACACACACCAGATTCCTGAGTAAAGCCCTTTCTTGATGGGTCTGCATGTTCCGAACTCAGAATAGTGCTCTGACGATTAGATGCCACCAAGCAAGATTCCAGTGGTTTTTTTTGTCTGATTTTATTTTATTTTTATTTTTTTTTTTAAGCACTACAAATGTATACCTTCATCTTCTGGTGCCTGACTCTCTCCCTGGATTTTGTTACAGATGGGATATGCTCTTTGTACTGAGTTTCTCGTTTAAAGAACAGTGTCATGCTGTGCGTGCTAACAGAAGCAGAAAGGCTTATTTATACTTCTTCATTACATTCAGGCTTTTAACTATGAATGCCTCTGTTCCTTATGCTTACCTGTTCCTCCCTTCTTGTTGAATTTTAAATTAAATTCAATTCATGCTCTTTCCTCAGAACAAACAAAGAAAAACTCTTCTTGTTTAATTATCTGAGATGGAATATTTTGTATTATATTTTATACTTCGATTGGATGTAAACTTTAGAAATTTAGAAGTGGAGTATTCAGTCCTGAGTTCTGCTCATGATAAGGGAGCCAAGCAGTTAAGGACCAAAACCAGAGTCAGCTGGAAGGATCAAAACCTACGTACTTGAGAATAGATTCAGTCAGATCATCTTAGGTATCTCAGCCAGAAAAGCACAAGAGACATCCTAACCGGGCTTCCTTCATTCTGGACCTTTTGAACTCTTGTACCACTCAGTTGTTACTCACATATTTGTGTGGTATTCTGTCTGTAGCATCTGCTTTATCGAAGGCAATTAATATTACCTGCTCCTAAATAGAAGAGGTTTTATACTTCAAAGCAAAGCACAGTACAGAACTTGCCAGGAGTTGTTTTGTGGTGGTATAGAAAATACTGAAGTACTTGCCCACTTTTGCATCCCCACTTGCTTCCCTATTTTCCTATATTGTTAGCCAGAGTAGTAGTATAATATATCCTGCTTGTTTTTCTCATCCCTGCGCACCAGTCATTTCCACTGCCTCAAAGTGGCTGCAAGGTTATGCCATGGTTGGAGGGGCAAAAATTTATGCTACTTGCACCAGTCCTGCATCTGTGATGTCCAGTGGTGATGGCTGCCCTGGGCACTCTGCATGGGGGTCATCAACAAGCTGGGGAGCTGGGCTCTGATTTGCTCCTCAGCTCTCCCTGGCTAAGGCACCTGCAAGTAAGAATTCTCCATAAGTTTCATTTTCAGTGACTCTGTTTTATTAGGCTGTGCTCTTTTCCTCTATGGTCTCCGGTTAGATGCCACAGAAGCAATGGGCAGGGTATGAATCATACAGACTCCTTAGGCTGTTTCTATTGAGACTTGTATTTTTCCATGTCAGCCTGCTAGTTGGCCCTTGATACATTCTTCAGAAGAAGGAAAAGTGCTCCCACAAGTGCTTCTTTCCTCTTTTAGATGGGTATTTTCTCATGTAGTAATCACATTTCTTGACTGAAGCTTTGTGAGATGGACCCATGTGCTGCCCATGGTGAATTTGCAGACTGCCAGGCAGATTGTGGGCATGATAATCTGCCAGTCTAGAGGGTGATCTGGAAATGGTTGTTAAAAAGAGATGAGATCTGCCATTGTATATCATCTTCTTGTATTTCCATATATGGCATTTACTACCCAACTGGATGGAGGAATGGTGGCTAATTCTTAGGAAGAGGAATATTTAAGGTGTTGGTTTTGTGGTGTGAGGAAGGACCAAATCTGCATGTCTTCTGAAGCTTCTATAAATGAGTTAGGTAAGGGGGTGGAGAGAGCTTTACCAGTCTCATCAGGTGTGAAGAACTGAAGCAAGGTATGGGATTTTAAATCGAATCCAAGTCAATTTTTTTCTATCCTACACAGTGTTCTGACAACCAAGAATGTGAAGACCATTGCCCCTCAGTTCTGCTCAGCTTTTCAGTTTTCTTTTGTCCATAACACCTCTCTTGGCAAGGAACCAGACCAGTTTTTGTCTTTTGTGGACCTTGTGAAACAGGAGACGTTAGGTTGAATGTAGCTCTGGAACTAAAGGTACAGTTCCAAGCAGAACTGTTTAGCAGTGGATTTATCACTATTTGGAAATTTTATATTTCGCATTTTTAACCTCAGAGTTGATGAAATGACATTTAATAGCTTTTCTAATTTTGTATCAGTTGAAATGTTTCAGTTTTTATTACAGCTATTTAAAAGACCAGATTTTTAAACAAATCAATTCTGGAACAGGTGATTAGTCTTTCCATTCTGAATTTGTAAGAAAGGGATGTTTTACAATTTAGGTAATTTCTTTTGATAGTATTAAAGAATTTTCTTCAAAAGTATCAGTTCAGTTTATCATTTTTTGATAGAAGAAGATCATATTGAAGCTATTTTTTTGCCAGTTCTAAATCAGAGAATTTCTTTTAAGAGTCATTGGGCCCCTGTATTACTGCAGAGAACTCTGAATCATAAAGGTTACTTACTAAATTGATATCCAGGAACTGAGTTAACTAGGTCCTTTCTCACTATGGCCCGCCTACTGGTGCGAGTACAGTGACAAATTTCAATTCTCATTAAACATTTGGCTGTAACTAATATATTTTGCATATCACACAGACAGGCAAACTTTGTTCTCTGTTGTCCAAGCATTGAAAAAAAAGTTTGTGATTTCACTGTGTATTTGTACCAAAATCTCATCCCAAAATGTCAGTCCAGGCAAATCCTGTAAGAACCAGGTCTGCTAGGGAGAAATCAGCATTTATTCAGTCAGCTTGCGGTGAAGTTTAACTATTCCTTTAGTTGTGGGTATATTTATGTGTTTGTATAACAGTAGACACAGATATACATATATATATTGAGCAACCTGGTTTAGTGGAAGGTGTCCTTGCTCATAGCAAAGTGGTTGAAACTAGGTGATCTTTAAAGTCCCATCCAACCCAAACCATTCTGTGATTCTATGACAATAGCTGTCATTATTTTGTCTAAGTTTAAGCTGAAATTGTTTAACATCAAAATGTTATGTCGCAAGCACATTAATAAACTAGGAATATTTGAAATGCAGTTAGATGATTAACTGTGGCCATTCCAAAATTCAGATGACAATTAGCAGTATGGTTATTGTGTACTGTCCTACATAGAAATATAGCAGCCAAAAATAGAAGTTATTACCTCCTATAGGAAAACCAGGCCTAGAATTCCATGCCCAAAGCTGTCTTTTGATGTTTCCATGTTCTGTGTAGTAGAAAATCTATTGAAAACAATTTTTTAATATGTAATACTCAGGAGTATTACTCAAAAAAAAAAAAAAGCAAAAAAAGTAATTTTTCTTTACAATTACTGGGAAAATATGGGAATATTCGGGTTGAATTCCATGAACATCAGTGAATTATAAAATATTTTTTGTTGTTACTGCAGCTGTACATCCTTCACAAGATCCACAAGCGTTTTCCATTCTGAGGAACACAATATTGTTAGGGGAGGTAAAGAGCAAAGAGCGCAGCAGCCTCCTCCAGCTGCTTGGGCCCAGGCCAGCATCCGTCAGGCCACTGGGGCCCAGCCCAATGCCTGGGGACCAGGGGCCTCTGCCCAGGCTGGGGACGCAGCTGCTGCTTTCCCCTTGGCAGGTTCAGCCAGTGGCAAAATGAGCACCTGTCCCAGAGGCACACAGACAGACAGGACACTGACATGACCAGCCACACAGGCTGGTCACACAGGCAGCCTTTGGCAACACACACACACACAGGACTCACAGACACAGACGGATGAGGCCCCTTCCTCCTCCTTGGCAGAGATGAAGCTCAGCAGTGCAGGCACGCACACAGCACTCTCCAGGGTCACGGGCACACACATTCACTGATCCTTTGGGTCCCTGGCACAGCCCCTCAGTCTGCCCAGCACCCTTGCCCATGTCTCAGGCCTGCCTTGCAGCACACACGTGGGAGACAGTGTGAATGTGCAGAGAGTTAAGAAAAAATTTAATGAGAAAAATAAGAAGATAGGACAGGCTGTGGTGATCAAGTGCAGGCTCAGCCAGGCAAGTACAGTGATGGGCTAATTTTACACAGCCAGCACATATTTGCACCCTTTTCTACCTGTTCCTGATCTTTGTGCCTCTTGTTGCCCCTTCTCTCTGCACACACCCATGGGTTTGCTGTTTCTACACCCTCCAAGTCCCAGCCTCTTGGTTCACAATCTTATCAGCTGCAAGGTTCATCCTTCCTGGAAGCAGCGTCTGTTCTGTATCTCATTAGCACACCAATTAATGTGACTGAGAGGTTTGTTTCTCGTGGCTGTCTCCCACCTTAGAAGTCCTTCATCAGACTTCGCATCACTGCTTCCCTTTCTTCTTATCCCTTGTTGCCTTGGAAAATATCATTGACCAGGTGGCCCATAAAAGAGCAGGCACTCTCCTTCTACATAACCTTACAAATATAAGATGCTTTTTTCATTGGATTGATCTCTGCTTTGGACTCACTTCCCACAATTTCTTTTTACCTCACTACTGTCTTACAAAAGGCATAGTCTTGAACAGCATGAAATGGACTGTTTTTCAGTTTTGGCATGTTACCCCTCTGAAAGCAAAGATTTTCAAATCCGTTTGAGGATGAACTAGTTCCAGGCCAGATCCCAAGCCGTGGACATTTGCTTTCCTGCTCATGATTGTAAGCAATCAAATGTGCTTCTGATGTATTGATCTTTCTCTTTTTACAGTTTTGGAGATAGAAAATTAATAGATGACATCTTGATTCTAAAAAGCACTAGTGAGATTCATTTGCAATATTCTAGTACAGTTGAATGAATATCAATTCCTTTTGTTTTAGTGGGTTTTGAGGTTTGGCATGATGAAATCATGTAGCATTTTTCTCACAAATACTTCCATGTGCCATCAACCTGCCACTCAAACATTTAAACCTGAGTACCCTTCAATTCAGCATCTTAGGTTTGTAAATTTGTGAATGGAAATTAAGCTCCATGTTAGGAATATTGCTCATCACTGTTTTTCATATTCCTTCTTTGTGTGTGTGTATGTAATCCTTGTGGCTCTTCTTGGATATTTCAGACCATTAAACAGCTAGTATAGAAAAGCTGAATATAAAAAGAGGTCTGTGCCTAAGTTTATAAACATGGCATTCTTTTAGTTACTGTATGACCTTTGACATCTATGCCATGGTCTGTAATCATGAAAACTATTTATAAATAGCAAAGTGAAGTGCTTATGTGCTACTAAATCAACAGATAAATGTTGAGTTATACTCTAGTTGATACAGTTCAAGATTTTTTTTTTAGTAGTATATAGCACCTTGAACTACGTCCTTCCTCCAATTTTTCTGTGTACTTTATTTCCATTGTGTTCTAGTCACACCTCAACATCGCATCTCCTTGACACCTGTAGAAAGAAGTGAGAGTTTATCAATTATCACTCCAAATATTGTCAGAAAACAATTAAATGGAAATAGCTCCAAGCCCCCTAAATGCCTCATATCTCCAAAACTTTAACACTTTAGAAACAAGTGTGTTTTCCACCTTAGCTAACAGTGTTTGAGAATGAAGAGGGAATAGTTTGGAGTGTATTCTTGGAAGATGAGTAACCCCAAGGACAATTTGTTTGTAAAATGATCATGCTCCCTCAGTTGCAGAAATTAGTAGAAATTCTCTATGTGTTTCTGTATGGCTTCTGATAAGCCTCCATTTTAATTTCCATGCCCTGCAATTAGAACAGCAACATCTGCTGCTTCAAGAGATCTAGAAGACCAGAGCATGACATGCAAACACAAAAAGTTTAAAATGAAAGGGTACAATTACTAACATGTTAACCAGTTCATTTAGAATGTTTGTGTAGTACAGAGGGTGATCTCATGATACTGGGATAGAGATGTCCTGTGAAAGCAGGAAAAAATATATTTGTAAAAAAGAAGAACAGGTGCAAATCCTGAAGTGGGCTGAATTTAACTGACAGTATGTGGCGTTAGGGTTAAGGTGTACTAAAGCATCTGTGTTAAACTCCTTGGTTAATAGGGATATGTGCTTCTATTCAAATGTTCATTCTTCAGTTCTTATGCTCTCTTTCTGTAAATATACTGACAAACAAAACAAAACTATCAAACAAAAAACAACCAGGATAATTGACATTAATACCTTTGGCCCCATTTTCATCCTCTGTATCATGTTACTGTCTGACGTTATTCTTGGAGAGGCAAGGCAGTGAGCCACGGGGCTGGAAATGCATGTCTTTATAGGCCCTCTGTGGTAGCAGGGGGTACTTCCATAAGGCATCACTGCCCACAGCCTCCTGTAGGGAGATACAACTCAGTGAAATAATAATCTTTCCCTGGCTTCTTATATCCTTGGTCTTAAGCTTTAAAGTGCCTAAAAAGAAAGCAGTTCTGATGGTCTTGTCGTGGTGATTGCCTACCTGAATGAAATTGGGACTAATGAGGTCTTGATACCGCATTCGTTACTCAGGCAAGGCTTTAATTAACTGAGGTGTCAGGTCCTTAATGCCTTATTCTCAAGCACCTTCTTTCCTCTGTGGAGCTTCCCTTTAGCTTCCAAAATAAATAAATAACTAAATAAATAAAATTATTATGTTCAATGTAGGATTCTTTGTTTTATTATAATAAAATTTCTTGCTATTAAGATAAATGTAATTTTGTGATGTTTCAGTGCATGCTGTCGGTGCTGTAAGATAATAAATAACATCTCATAAGGTTTTTCTCAGGTTTTGAGAGGGTAACAAAACTGTAATGAAGCAACATTTTTTTCCCATTCTTTTCCTGTGGTACAAACTGGTTATTAGTTCAAGCTTGTGTCTGCCAAACCCTGCAGAATAAAATTTCTGAAGTAGCATCTGTCTCTTATAACAACTCATGTGGATTGCTATGGGAATGAAATTTCTTTGAGTCACCTCCAGTTCCAAATGTATTTGTGTTTTCTTATCTATTGAGTCTGCAAAAGATCTATATGCAAGCCTCTGTATGATAGACAAGAAAGAATTACCAGAGGCACACTCTTCTCATACTATGAGCAAATCAATGCAGTGCCCTTGGAGTCATTCAAATCCCAGAATGTAGCTCTTTTATAAACTTGTAAATTGCAGAAAAGCACTAAATCATTTTTTTTTTTTTTTTTCACTGGAATTGTGTTTTGTTCTACAGATCAAAATGAAGCTGCCTGATAATGAGGCTAGCCTAAGGTTTCTGGTAAAGTTGTTTTCACTTTTATTCACCTAGTTCATTGTCAGGATTCCTTCAGACTTTACTGGCCTTTATATTACCTCTTTATTTTTTTCTGGTGGAATTCATCTTGTGAAGCTTCATTGACATCTATGGAATTTCACATTAAATAAAAAAATCATCTGAAGTTTACCGAAATATCATTGTAAATTAGATATGGTTCAAAATTTCAAAAGCAGTTATATTTTGAGTGATTACCTGTCATATTCCACAGTGTATTTGGCATACAACAAAGTCAATAGGTTTAAGCTCCTAAATAACACAGTTAACTGTTGATGCTTATGTTAGCTGGGAGAGATAGATGAACCCAAGAAATGTAAAGTTTAGTATTTGATATGAACATAGTGTCTTCACAAACAAGGAAGCAAAATTAAAGGCTAGAAAATCATTTTCAGTGCTTATGTAGCTCTAACAGCTGAGACTATGAAAGATCTTCCCTTGTTGTCTCTCCATGGCTAATGTTCTACAAAAATTGGAAGTAGTATTATAGTCACAGATCGCTCCAGCTGATGATCCTGTAAAGCCCTAGTTCTAGGTCTACTGAGTACTGTTGAGGTGGCTCACAGGTTTCAGTCATGTCTAACCAACTTCTGTGAGTTTGTGTCTGGCTGTGAGAGGAAGCCCATGTGTAGCTAGTGGAGCTGACGATCATGCTCCTGCCCCAGCTGGTCTCACAGTTGTGATTTCCATCAATTTTGTGGGTGAATTCAGCTTTTGCATTCTTACTTTTTGAGCACATTAAATATTTTTAATGCCTATATCAGTGTGGCAATTTTGTTGCAAGTCAAGTCATTAGTTACATGTTTTTCAGTTCAGCAAAAGTGTTCACAAGATAGAATTTGTGAAAAGGGTTGTCTTAAATGCTGGCATAAAGTTAATTGAAAAGGACTGAATTTTAGGTCATCTGAAAGAGGGGTGTGATTATTTCCTTATGCTCTGTTGCAGCAGACCGCAATTCAGTAGTTGACATACTTGGCTTTGTGCACAGCACTGAAGGCCAAGGCAGAGCTTCAGCTGGTGGGTGGATCTTCTGTGGGCTCTCCTCAGAATGAGAGCAATCTTTTTTTCCCTGTGGTTTGTTAATAGTGTTAGGGTAATAAAGCTGCAAGTCTATTTGTCAGCCTTTCTGGTCTCTGGATAAATGTATGTGTTATTAAGCTTCAAATGCTTCCTAGAGATGTCTGCAACTTAAAAGCTTATTATTTCCTGTTACTTCTCCAGTCAGAAAACAGAAACTAAGCCAATCAAGTGGTTCTGAAGTTTGGGATAAGATAGATGCAGTATATCTTGGGGGGGAAAAAAGCTTTAAAAAAAAAAAAAATTGTAGACTTATTATTGAGTCTTCTACATGGAGAAATCTCATCATGTGACCTAAGACAAGACCTGTTTTCAAGCAAGGGTTTGAAAGAATAAGATATTTCTCTGTTCAAGCCACCACTTAATTGCATGAAAAATAAATTGTTATGGATAGAATGCGGATTTGAGCCTCACAGCGTGATATCCTAGTTTGGTGTTTTTGTTTGAAAATGGTTTACATGACTTTCTGCTTTGCTGATGGAAAATCAGTATGTCTCTAGGGTAGGTAGCAGAACTATATCACTTTATATAAAATTAAGATTTGCCCCCTTTATATCGAGAAAGAAAGGGGACAGAAGTCCCTTTATGCTCTGTAGATGTTATCATAATCATCCTTTATTTCAGTTTTATCAGCTCTCCTCAGCCTTATTGTGGCAGAGTATCATGCATCTGGCTGAAAGGAACTGATGAGTGCTACCTCTTAAGCTGCTGCTAATATTGTTCTGTGATTTGTCTAGGGACCAGGATTGTAAGGGCTGTTAGCAAACCTCTGCAGCAGATTTCCCTACTGCACAGACCAACCTCTGACAGATTTCTTTTTCCAGATTGGATGACTTCCCCCAAACTCAGAAGTGACAGAACTGACAAAATTTTTCCTGCCACCTCCATTAAGTTGTGTGCCCAAAGTGTGAGAATTATTATCTCCTGATGGATGAAAAATGTCTCAAGTTTCTTCTTTCTTTTTTTTTCCCCCAAAAAAATATTATAGTTATTTGATCCCTGAAAAGGTAGGAAAAAGCCTTTTAGTGCATACTGTTTCTCACCCAAACATGTTTGTGTGTAGTCCTTGATCTTATCATTCTGTAGCCCAGGTTCTTCGGAACACTAGTTTGATTTTTTTTTTCTAATATTCTTTAGAAATAGTTTCATTATTTACAGAGTGACAATTTTTACTTAAAGTGATTATCCCCTGAGAGCTTATTGGGTGGCTCTCAGAGAAGACTGCACGACACCTGTCCCATTGGACCCAACAGGGATAGTGGCAGGAGTGAGCTTATTTGCAGCCAGCCTGCTCTGTCAGAAACACAACAGACCCAAGTGCTGCTGAGTCATTAAGCCCTACGCAGACAAAGGAGGACCACATGCAAACCCTTATTTTGTTTGATGTGTGATCAGTGTGGCAGTGGAAACACACTGTCCATTTTGTCCCAAGTGTCCATTTTGCCAGCGGTCTCTGAGGTAGGGGCTGATGCCCTGCAGAGTCTGTGTGAGGGTAAAAGGGAGACCTTCCATCCCAGCTGACACAACGAGATGCCGTAGTACCATTCTGTTGGAGCTACCCCAGTTATGTTTCCTATTCTCCGCTCTGCATTTTTTGGCCTTTACTGGGTGTTGCTATGTGCCCATGACTGCCATCTCATCAGTCCTCAATGCTGAGAGCTTGTCTAGAGATAAATGTAGCTCACAAATAGTTGCAGCAAGTTCTGGGAAGCAAAAGGGGAGTTTAAGAGGATTTCTCCACAAGGGAGAAATGTAGTTGCATTCCTATACAGAGATTGGAATGAGAGATTTGTAGTTGCTTTCCATTTTGTACCTGCAGGAGGGAGATGATAGGCTGTCAGTGTTGTATTAGCATGGTAGGCTGCTGGCACCGCTTGCTCAGTCTCCAGAATACAGCTAGGAACTAGTGTAGGGCTGTGGATGGCCAACTGCCAGCTACTATGCAGAAGACTTACTTCTCCTGCAGCTTACAGCCTCCAGAGCTCTCCTTCAGGAATTTTTGCAGTTTACTGGCATCACATTTCCGTCCTTTCCTGTTTAGGAAAGAGAAAAATTCATCTCTGGGATTATGGCAAAACCAGTACTCCTTGGCATATATCACATAAGAAAAGGAGAGTGCAGGTAACATCACTGCTACCGAGTATTCAGTCAGTCAGCCTGCAAGATCTAAGCTACGCTGCAGCATATCTCTGATGTTAGTATTATGAGATGCTGAGAAGCTTAAAAGAAGATTATGTAGCCTCCCTTCCTCTAAGATGTTAATGGTTTTCTTAACACCTCTACTTAATGCAGCCTTGTTTAGTTGCCATTAGAAATGTGACATCAGTTCAGATTTAAGAACTCCCAAATTATTTTCTCTCTCACAGGTTAACTGGTTGATTACAGATAGAAAAAGTAGGTCCAGTTGATTCATCAAGTTAATTAATTTGATTACTTCATCAAGATTATTTGTGCCAAAATATTAGAGAGGAAATTTAGACCTGTGCTGAAAATACTTTGCTTACACTTCATGAAACACTATTTTTAAAACTTTAAACAATTATGAAACAGAAATAATCATATACCAAAAAAAAAAAGAGAGATTTTAAAACTGATTTAAAATTTTACTGTGCAAAAAGACCTAGAAAACTGATATTTTCCTATACTAGCTGAAATAGAAAGAAAGGTGAAATGTGGGACTGGTGGGTAAAATTAATCCCAAATAGATAAGTAATTAAAATTGATCTAGTTTTCCAGCTGTGAATCAAAAAAGAAAGAAAGAAAGAAAAAAAAAGCTTTTACATTTTCTCAACCTGCTTAAACTAACCTCAAAGTAGAATGTTTCTTTTCTCTTATGAATGAATGAATTTCTTAAAAAAAGAAACATCTTTAGTTTTTAAATGCTCTAAGACAGAAAGTTTGAACGTTTCATTTTGACTTTTATTTTTAAAGTGAATTTTTATTTTCTTCCCTTTTTTGTCTGTCTGATATCATTCATTTAACCTTCATCTGTATATGAAAATATTTTGCTCAATCCAGCTGTGAACACTTCAGTGATTTTTAGTACCTTTTAAAGCTGATTCCTTGTAAAGTCAGATTTATATTGTTCAGTCAGTCTACATTTATTGTGTTTGGAGGAAAATGTAAACTGAAATTTCATTAAGGTTACTAGGAATCTATTGACAGCATTTGAGACTTTTAATTTTAAATCAAGAACAGCAACAGTGAATGATGTTAGGCCTGCTACTTTGGTGAGGCATCTTTGATGAGAGAATGATACTATTAAGTTTGTAGCTCAACTGGGAGCTAAAGAGGGTTTTGTTTGGTGGTAGACCAGAACATACTGCAGAAAAATGATGCCAAGTAGTTATCTAACAGGACTCTTGTTGTGTGCTGCAGTTAGGCCTTGAAAAACTTGTTATCAATACACAAAGG
>VXAV01003484.1:207823-221498 GCA_013399715.1 Alectura lathami
AGGTGGAAAATTATATATATATATGCATATAACAGACTTGTATCAAAGTGTAGCGCCTTTACTAAAATAAGATTATTTTACAAAGCATGTGCGTTTTCTTGTCCTTCATAAGTTACAGTGAGAAACTCAAGGAACAGTCAGTTTCTCAGCTGGTGTGAGTCAGAGGCACTTCAGTGAGTAAATCAAGCTACTGCAAATCATGTAAGCAGAGAATCTAGCCCAGAGTCCTTAGTTGCTCCAGCAGCTTTCGGTAGGGTACAGACGTTTTGATTATCTGCTGCTGTGTTGTAGGATGACTGTTTACTGTGGTGGTGCTGGATGGTAACATCAGTGATTGCAACTCAAAGAAAAAAGTCAGTGCTGTTCACAAGTGCACTTGGTGCCAGAAGAAAACTGGGTGTATCATGATCCTCTTCATTCTCTAGTTGGAAAGAGGACTGTTCCATTTGAAAAGGAATTGCATCATTTTTAACATTTAAAATATTTTACTGATTTTGCCTGTTCAGGTTGCTTAATGGTGACCCTGAGGGGAATGACTGAATAACATAAAACTTGGATGTGGAAATTATTTGAAACATACTGTCATTTGTTTACATTTAAATTTACATTCTGTTATGCAGAGAACAGATATTGAATTGAGTTACCTCCAAAAGTTTTAGAAGGATATTGAAAGGCTATAACACTCTAATATGTATTGTTCAACTCCTCCTGCTACTCCATCTCACAAAATAATTTAGCATGATTTCAGCTGCTGAACAAAGATGTAGGTTGATTCCTCCCTCCTCTTCCCCTCCCTCCTAGAAAGCAAACACCACCAAAATTAACTCAAGCCCAGACCAATCCGTCAGAATCTTAGCAATTGCTTTCCTGGACTTGGGACACTTTAGAGTGATGCCCAGCTACACCACATAATAAGGGACTGGCAGCTGTGGATCAAAGCAGAAATACATATAGTCCACTGTCCTATTTTAAACAGAAGCTTACAGCAGGTACCTAATGAAGAGTATAAAAATGGAGTGAGCGTATAGTGGCACTTCCTCAGAATACTTGCCTAGCATCCAACATCTCTGTGTTAATAGCCAGCACAGATTTTACTCTGGAAGTGTGTAAGGCTATAGTACCCACATCGCTGTGGGGTAAGGACTCTGCTCCACTTACATACCTATCGTGTGATCAGTCACCTCCTTCTGTTTGTTTGGACACCTCCTGTTACCTGCTAGCCTCGCTGAAGCCCTGCAGTAGGAGAGATGGTGAACCACTAGTTCCTGTTAGTGCTTGTGTGTCACACTCCATGGCACAGACCATTATCGTAACTCTCCTTGGACATCTCTGTTTCAGGCATTAGCATTGTAGCCCGTTTATTCATTCCTTATGTGGAAACTGTTCTGTGCCCACAGCATTCTTGTTGCTCTTTTCTGAACTTTTTCCAGTTCTACTGCAGCCCTTTGGAAAAGGGAGACCAGAACTGCCTGAATTATTCAAGATACTGGCACTCCTTGATTATACAGAGACATAATGATGTTCTATTATTGTCCTTTTTCCCCTCTTTATTCTTTTTCTAGTAATCTACATTATTTGCTTTATTGATTGCCTTTCAGTAGAAGCGAAATAAATAGGTATGCTTACACAAATGTATAGCAAGAGTAGGTATAATTGATGTCTAATTCCTCCAACATCCTTGTTTATCATTCCTTGACTTCAAATAGCAATAACATAACTTTTCTTCTATTGTCAAAGACTGATTGGGCTACTGTAGGCTTACTGCATTTACTTTGGAATGGGAAAATCTATAGGGACCATATCAGGAAGTCCTCTTGAGTTTGACCATAAGCACTAATTGAGAATGTATTATATTTTTTTTTTTTTTTCTGAAGACCGTCGTATTTCCTGCTTTTAGTGATGACAGAAGAGGTGTTAGAGAAAAGCTGCTGCATTTGACGCTGCATTTCTTGCTGGTTTTGGTGCATTCTGCTCCTCTTGGCACAGGCAATCAGAGAATTAGCACGTCTCCTTTTTACATTTTGCAGATCTATTTTGCACTCGCAGTCAAATCAGAAATCATAGAAACTAGGCTTGCATGTTTTCCTGGACTTTAAGGAGAGGATGGGAGGTGCTCTGCTTGCCTTCAGGTTTTGTGCTCTAGTGAGGTTCTTGGCTTCTCCCTGCATCACTGACTGGCAGGGACTCAGTGTGTTCTAGTTAGGAAAGAGTCGTGGGAGTCCTCAGCCCAGACAGCCCTTTCCATCTCCCACTTCTGAGCACTGCAGTGCTTCTCACCGTGCACAGAAATCGGAAGTAATTGCACCTACATATGCTGAAGCTAGCTGGTCTCGCATCATGGCTGCTCTGAGTGGAACAGGGAACATAAGGAGTACATCCACTCCTGCTTGACAGCCAACTCAAATATGCATGTAGAAGTGTGGACAGTTTTAGAAAACTGCTGGTAGCAGATGCTTGGCTGGTGTAAGGAGTCTTCAGCAGTCCTGTGACGATCTACACCAGATAAGAATCTGATCCCATTTATGCATTTGGGACTTCAGATGGTTGTCTACATTGAAAGATGCTGGCTTCCCTCACTGATACTTTAAACGGAATCTTAATCCTTTCAGGGCCTGCCTTTTTCAACCATTGTAATGACGCATGCTGATTGTTCTGTTCAATTCATAAAAACTAATCACCAGACTTAAAACATTGCAACTGACAGAAGCAAGGTGTTACATATTGCTAATCTCTCAAAAAAATTGAATGTACACAATTAGCCAAGCCGAAGGACTTTATAAATATTACAGTTTTTCCAGTAAGTAGCATGTGATCCAAATAATGAGATAATATGGACTCTCTGAGGAAAAATTTACTAGTTTTTTCAAGCATCTTGCTGTTGTTTTGTATATGCATGCAGTAAGAGAGTAAAAGGTGCAAGCACGTTCTTGTTACTGCTTCGTAAGAACTTCTTATGAAGTGTCTGCATCTCTGATTTCATCAGATGACGTTAATTGGCACAGAAAATCGCTCTCAAGGAGATATATTTGAATGTTTTGTACAGACTGCTTTTACTTGAGATATTTGTAAGATGACTCGCCTTAATCTGGGACTTTTATAGTCATTTTTGTTGACATATTCAATGGATACTTTCCCTGTGAATGAATGAAGCTGTATGCAGTGGCATGGCTTTGCAGCAGCAGTAGGAAAAGTATCGTAGAATCGTGGATCTACGTAATAGAACCATCTAATCATAGAACCATGATAACAATCATAGAATCATAACATTCATTCTGTGCTGAAAATTCACCATTAAAGTTCTCCTACTAGCATGTTCCACCTTTACATGGTTACATTTTGCCACATGGTTGTCACTCACGCTTGTGACAAATGAGTGGGTTTTGAAATTTTTCACCAAACAATTTTTTTTTGGTAGGTTTCACTGTTTTATATTTCTGACTGTCTCATTCAGGAAAGCAGTAATACCACTCCACCACTCAGCTTCATGGAGGGCTCAGTGAACACGTACCCGGAGCTCATGTTTCATAGCAAATAGATGGTTTACTTATATAAGAAATATCCTCAAGAGTCCTGCAAGCAATGAAATGGAGGCACTGTGCATGTTCATAAAGAGGAAAACAGGTAAAATCTGATCAACAGAAATCATTAACGTTTCTGTTCACAAAGATTCTTACACTAGAAAAAAATCAGTTTGCAAGAGAGATGTAGTAAAATTTTGTTCTAAACCACCTATTTGTTCACAGTCTCCATGGTAGTTTTAAATGACAGTCTTTTCTAGGGAGCTTGAGTCTTTTTTAATAAGAAACGAAAAGCGTAAAATGTTAGCAAAAAGGAAAGGGCAAGACATCATGGAGATGTTTTAACATCTACCAGAACCACTAGAAAGTGCATCATTTGCATTCAGAGGGTGTGAAGCATCTGTGACTTATGGCAGAGAGAGTTGGAGGATGCAGGATCATGGGCTGGCAGATGTAAACAGACTGAAACTGATAGCTGTTTTAAAAATAGCTACACTGGAGTCAGCTCAAATAGGGAAATGGAAAAATATGGAGTGTGTTGTTTTCTAGCTAGATGGAAAGAAAACAGGAGGTACTCCATTCCTAGATATGGTTTCTGAATATTAGGATTGAATGAGTATTGAGGTTAAGGTCTAATACTCTCATAGAGTTAGAAATAATTGATCAGAAACTAATATGTTGTAATACTGAAGTATTGCAGGTGCCTTGATATAGAAGATGTGACTGCAAAATACAAATCTTATTTTAATCTGTGGTTATATTACTGCTAATTCAAGCTCCAGAATCCCACACATTCTACCATTATTACTGCTGTTCTTAAAATCTGCAGCTCTCCTATTCCAGATATCTCTGGGCACTTTTTCTTTAACTGAGGCTCTAAAGGACTGAAAATCTCAAGACATAAAAAATACTCATGAACGCTCAGGGAAAAGGCTTGCCCCTATGTCAATGTGGTGGTACTTTATGCCCATAATGCCAATACACACAACTTCTTTTCTGGGCTGTTTTTGCCATTATACTCAGATGCAGATTAGGAAAATGCAATGCCAAAGAGAGGAAACCAAATTCCTTTAGGAAGAGAAAATAGGATGCAGGATTTAGGAGTTTCTGAGCTAAATATAACTAGAAGGGCAAAGGTTTTGCTTCCTCACTGTCTGAATTTTTTTAAAGTGTACTGAATAAAATCTGCTAGAGGAAACATCATCTATTTTATGTGGTAACTTGTAGTATCTCTCTCAAACTGACTGTTGCAAGCTAGCAGGAGGCGTAGACTAGCTTAGCCTCTGGGACTGCCAAATGCAGCTTTCACTGCAGATTGCCCAAAGGGTTTGTGAGCACCACCAATTTATTTGGATTTGTCATTTTCATAAAAGCCGTGTCTTGAGACTGTCAGATTCACTTGAGTCTACTCTAAACTGTAGTTAAGATTAAAATGAGAGATAAGATCTTGACTACAGAGCTGAAAAGGCTGCTGGAAAAGGGAGGCATAAAGTAGGAAAATGTGAGGTGAAAATGCATCTGAAAACAATCTTTTCTCCAAGCTGTTATATAAGATTGAAACTTGTCTTAGACGCTTTAGCTCGGGGATGAATCTACAAAGCCCTAGTCAAAGAACTGTCTTTGAGAACAGACGTGAAATGACTTTCGGAAGGTGGCAGCTTAGTCCTGCTTGCCCTGGGTGCTCTCTGACTTAACCTCTCTTCTTCTTCTTTGATCTCAAGCAGGTGTCTCAAGTTCACTTTCTTTCTGTCTGTTTTATCCAAAGGAAAACGGTTTTGATAACACACATTTCTGCTAATATTTACCCAGATTCTCTTCACTAATTTTCTGAAGTATTTATTTCTCTTGTCCTGGGGAGCCTTCTCTAAATGTGCATTGCCATTTTAGACCTCACTTAGCACAACTCTTCTGGTTGAAAGACTTTTTAGTGCTCACTTAACACATTTCAGCTAGTGGAAAGACTTTTATCTTTCAACAGGTTTCTACTTCTGCTGGTCTGACAGCACCCCATACGTATCATAAGACTGTATTTTCATTTTACTGTCAATAAATCCTATTAGAATCCTAACCTTTGAGTGTTCATTGCGATTATACATAGTATGATAGTAGTTGTAGTGTTCAGACTGTTTTATTTTCACTGGTGTCACTTCTTGTCTGTTCTGGGGATCCTGCTATGACAAAATGGCTGGCATTGAGAAACGTTCACGCCCCTGGTGGGGTCTTATGCAGAAGGAGATGTGTTCAAGCCAGAGCAGGCAGAGATGCAATGTCTAACATAGCAAATGTGTGATTTGTAAGAGGGAGAACTGGGGTCGCATTTCCACATGGATCACATGCTTATACAGATGAAGCTTCCACAGGCCATGGACATTCATCCTCACTTGGGTGTGGAACTCAGGGTGATACATCCCTGTCTATGACTTCGACAGGGGAAAGGCATTTAGTGCACTGTGGTCCAGAAGGCTCTGATCTGTCCACAGCCTAGCAAGCTTCAGAGAAACTACATGATCTAACTCTGCAATGTAAGTGTAAATCAGGAGTCTCTCCACTGAAGTCAGTGGGATTATGGCACTATAAAAGTGATGTATGTGTGAGGAAAATCAGAGCCATGAGATGAATGACTAGAGTTGCCACTGAGCTGTAGAATCTCTTGGCATAGCTAGTCTGTAAAATGCAGAGACTGTGTGTGATACTTTCAATATCACAACAGAAAAAATGAAAGAAAAGAAAGATTTAGATGAGACATCACTACAACAACAAAGCTGAGGGCCTTGCTTAAAGTGGGAAAACAAAATTATTTCTAAACCATCTGAAGAATCAATGATTGCTCCGACAGAAAGCAAGAATGAATCTCTTTCTCACCCTCGCACTTACTTAAAAGCTGGAGGGAAAGATTAGCTTTAAGTTCCAAACTCCATTGAAGTGATTTTTTTTTTTTTTTTCATTTTATCTATGAAATTATGTTAAAGCTAATTGCGACCCTGTTAGCCTATGGTAAAAAAAGTTTCATCTTGAGTTTATCTTTTGTAATGCTCTCTTTCATACTTGCTAGTATTCCTTTAACACAGCCTTATTCTGTTCTTACAATTTCCTCCTACAGGGAAATAGAAAAACACAAACCCAGAAGAATTTGTCTGCAGTCTGTTGAGTTTCTTATGGCATCACTGGTCATCCGAGCTGCTTGCTTTGTTATTTTTGAGAGGTTAAGAAGAGCACTTAATACGTTGTGATTAATTCAGACTCCCTCAGAAAATTCAAATGTGAAGTAAAGATTTCAGACAATTTAGCAGTGAAGTAAAGATTCAGTTTTTCTGAGTGCAGCATCAGTGCCTCTATTTATCATTCTGTGTCATACAAATTTCACATGTTTTCTTAGCATATTTTGAATATATTTTGTTATGATCCTTTAAGTTGTGATTCAGTTGTGATTAGGTACACAGCTATTCTAAGCAGATGAATAGTCCTTCTGAAACTTCCTATGAACAGTTCTCCTGTTCATGTAAGCTACCCACTGCAGAACTCTGACCTACATTTCTGTGAACAATATATGTCTGTTTTCTTTCTGTACATTTTGATTTTTGGTTTGCAGGTGCTGAAGAGCTATCAATATGATGACTTCCAAGTCAAAATGATTATGATTATTATTTTTTCACATAACTGCCCCTCCATCCCTTGTTATTTGAAGGCACAATCCAAGTTTGAAAGGAACAGCCAGCAGGGAAATGCTTTACTTTTCATTGAGGTGATATGTATAGAAAGTGAGAGACTGCTGAGTCAGGCACGTGTTGCTGTTTGTCACTGCCTAAAACCATTACCATTTCGAGATTATACAAGGCATCAAAAGATCTTACTTGAAACCCTGAAGAGTGATACTGAAGGCAGATTTGTAGCATGTAGCCTGCATAAAAACAAAGACTATTTGTTTTTCAGTGCTTTTATGGTTTGACTAACAAACCCTGGAAGACATCGTGATTTTCTAGGGCTTGTCACAAGCCTTTCAGGTTGTCCAACGTGATCTTTGAAACATTTGATAGGGATGAGGGGGGAACTATTACTGATATTGTTTCATAGCCACATCCTTTATTGCTTTAAATCCACTTTGTTTTGGTGTGTGGGGGGGAGGGTGACAGGGCTCAACCAATAGTACGGCTTTGACTTAAAGTGCTTTGTTGCCTGATGTACTCAGTAATGCTGACTTAAGTGCTAGAGTTGTCTCTATAATGCAGGAGGGTAGCTTGATGCACAAAAAGCCATTGCTTTAAAAGCTCAGGCTAACCGGCACAAAGTGCTGAAGTGAGGAATATGGCTAAAACCCTGATCCTTTCAGGAGCAAAGTTAACAAACAGTGTGTTGCAGGACAGGATCCATCTCCAGTCTGATTTCTTCCTTCTGGTTCAAGACAGGGTAGAGGAAAGTGCCCATTGATACCCTGCTGCAGAATTAAGCAGTAATAGTGAAACCCTCCATTCCCCTTGCCTACAGTTAGAGCATCTGCTGCCATTTTACATCTGGATGCTGTAACTGCCTGCCACTCTGCAGTGGCAGGTGTCTGAGTGACGTAATTGAAGCTTTTCCCTTTGCTTTCACTTGAAGTAATTAATAATTTATTGGGATGGAGGAGAAAAATACAACTGCAACCTAATGATTAGGGGGTCACTCTGGGAGAAGTGGGTTCATGTCCCCGTGCCAGTAGGTACTTAACATTATGCATCCATTGAAATAAGCTCTTGCTGGGTCAGCTCCTCCCTAGGTGACCAAGATCACCAGGATGCAGTGAATCCTGCCCATGTTTTTCCTACCTTTTCCCTCCATACACCACTTCTCTTGAAAAGTGGAATAGTTTATAGTATAAGGATTATGAAAGTGCTGTCCTGAAATATTACATAGCCTGGTAGTCTGAGTCTTCTTTTTTTTGGCAGTAGGCAGGTTCTAACACCTTCAAACCGAGGATGGAGTCAACATTTTGCTGTTGTATCCTGTGTGCATGCTCATGAAAGGAGAAGGCACTTCTCCACTTACCTTTTTATTTGCAACCTGAAGGGTTAGCTGCGCTTTATGAAATCCTGTATTCTGATGCAAAAAGGGAGAACTGCAAAAATTAGCCATAATTGGTCATTTGGAAGCAGCCCAGCTGAAAGTCTAGCCTTAGTTGTTAAAATCATAATTGGTCTTTCTAAGATTATTGATAAGTAAACTAGTTTATGACTAGCTTAAGCCAAATGGTGGTTTGTGATAGCTGTAAAAACATTAAAAGATGCAAAAATAAATTCTGCCCTATTTTCAAACCTGACTCTCTCAAAATAATTTAAGAACATATGTTCAGTGAAATTATAAAACTTTTCAATCATTACACCTAAACTGAAATATTGCATAAATATTTAAAATTCTTTACTTGCCTCCCATTGAAGTCTTGGTTTATGTCTTGCTTTTCTGCAAAATGGCTGCGCCTAAGTAGAAGGCTGCAAGTACACTTGCTGTTGGCATATTTTGGCCATATCCTTCTTATGCAGTTGCTAAAAACAATCCCAACAACCATGAATGTAGCCCCAAGGGGTTTCTTCAGCAGAGAGGGATTTCCTGGTGGCAAAGACTAAAGGTTTTTATCCTACTTTGTATTCTTGCTGTGGAGGCATTCAGAGAAGAAAAGGGCCACAGCCAAAGCACCTTCAAGCCCTGCCAGTCCCTGCTGCTGCAGGAGGCTGTCAGAGCAGTGAGCACTCAGGTGTACGTTAGACGAGCTTTTTAGTGTCCTCTGCTTCATGCCAAGGATTGGGCCAGTTACCAGCTGGCTGCAGAAGGTAAACACTGGGGGTGGCTTTATTCCCCCAGGTCTGGCACAGTGCCATGGCTGTGGGGTTTGAGAGCATTCCTGGTGCTCAACAGCAGTTCTCTGGTGCTGTGAGCGTGACTCTGTCTTACATTGCAGATTCTTTCATCAGCAAGAAATTGTCCCAGCTCAGACAAAAATGTCTTCTCATTTCAGGAAGAGATTGTGTATGCATTTGGAGTAGCGGTTTGTGTCAAATACTTTTAAAAGGCTTTGAGTCTTCATATATTAAAATCTGAATCAGATTTCAGGCTGGCAGGGGTCTCAATGGATACACATGAGTTGAGAGGAATGATGACTTGAAGGTATTAAATGAGAAAAACAAGAATATCTGACTGCCCCTTGGAAAAATAAAGTGTGAATATCCCGAGACAATTTTTCCTAGAATCATAGAATGGCTTGGGTTGGAAGGGACCTCAGAGATCATCTAGTTCCAACCCCCCTGCCGTGGACGGGGCTGCCAGCCACTGGCTCACTAGATCAAACTGCCCAGGAACCCATCCAGCCTGGCCTTGGACACAGCCAGGGATGGGGCAGCCACAGCTTCTCTGGGCAGCCTGTGCCAGCGCCTCACCACTCTCTCAGGGAAGAATTTCTTCCTGATGTCCAACCTAAACCTCCCCTCTTTCAGTTTTAGCCCATTCCCCCTTGTCCTACCATTATCCACCTGTGTAAAAAGTCGGTCCCCCTCCTGCCTGTAAGCTCCTTTCAAGTATTGGAAGGCCGCAATGAGGTCTCCCCAGAGTCTTCATGGGAATACAGTGGGAATAAGACCAAAAAACCCCACCCA
Organism: Alectura lathami; assembly: GCA_013399715.1. NCBI lineage: Eukaryota > Metazoa > Chordata > Aves > Galliformes > Megapodiidae > Alectura > Alectura lathami. Next base: position 217,959 of record VXAV01003484.1, read on the forward strand.
ACACTACCTTCCTTCTCCAGGAAAAAATTACCAAACTCTAGAAGAAAAGAAATACACTATAAGCTAAAGAAAGTGATTTTCCAAAGCTAGCTAAAGAATTAGGTGCAGGCTCATTGTGCATTCTTTATGCTCCTCCAGGAACACAGAGATTTAGTTCAAGTCAGTCATTCATTTCAAATATATTACTTTAGTTTGGAAGTTGGCACATTACTGCTAAAATCAGAGAATGTGTTTTAAAGAGCTTGTTGGCTGGAATAGAGATTAGAAAGTTTTTTTCTGAACCTTTTTTTATAGACGCGTATGATTCTCCTACATTTGTGTTTCAGCACATTATTTAACCAATAGATTCTTCACTGAGTGATTGGGTAATGCAACAGATATGCCAGGAACTGGCAGCATATATATGATGGGAATAGATGTATTTCAGTTCCCTTGCTTTGTCTCTGAGAGCATTTGCTTTTTTCTGCCTCTCCTGTTGCCAGAAGTCAACCTTTTCCTTCAATGTACACCCAGGAACTTTCTGAGAAAAGTCTGATGATCCCTTTTCCAAATATTGTATCATCTCATGTTCTTTGTGTGAGGTATATTCTTAAAACTTTGAGGTATCAGAAAGCTAGTCCTTTCTCATTTTACATATGGGCAATTAAGGCAAAAGAGCCAGCCAAGAACTAGTGTCTACAGAGACAGATTCACAGGTTGGAAACCACCCAGACATTTTTTTTTTTTTTTTTTTTGATAATGGAGAAGGCTAATGCTTGAAATTACCTTAACATGTTGATGTCACTTTGCCAATAACAACTTTTTTTCCTAGAAACCAGTCTTATGAGAAAGAAAAACAACAACAACAACAACAATGTAGAGTATCCAAATTTCCTTTAAATGTAATAGAATTCATTGCTGGTCTTATATTTATTCTTCAGTGCAAGAAATGTGCTTATTAGTGCTTATTAGATTGTTAAGTGCTTTTCCTTGGTCATTCTCCTCTGTATAGAATTATCTAGGGGACAGACAAATAGATATTAATGGTCTGTGAGAACCATTGCTATTCCATTACTGAATGTCAATTCACACTTGTTCCTTTTCATTCCTCTTGCACATATGAAGTTGTAAGGTAGAATTTTCTATATGCTATCTATATACTATCTTTCTGTTTAACATAGGGTTCTTATTTTCCTTTCAAGTACAGAATAAATGTCAATTAGTCCCTTGTCTGTTTTGTGACTGATTCTTGAATCTCATGAGTATAAAATCCAAATAGCTCTGCATGTTATGCTCATCTAAAGATGGAGACTCTGGTCTATTTTATTTATCTTCTCTATGAAAAACTTTGAATCTAATGAAAGGGTCTGCATCAGACGAGAGCTCAGTGAGTGCAGAAGAGCAGGGGGGATTAAACACATTTGTCACAATTACCTTTGTTTTGTTTCTTCCAGTAAATATTCTTTTCACTCGCATTCCTGCTGCTTTCCCAGAGTCCATTTTCATTTTGAGATAAAAAGAATCCAATTCGATTTTCTTTCTCAGATCTACATATTGATACTGCTCTGCCCTTGTTGTACTTCTTAGCAGCTCATTCTTCTTAATATGCTCTTACAAAATTTCTCATAAATGTTTAATTCCTAACAATAGAGTACCTGAATAATTTTCATGGTACAGAAATGTTCTGCTGACCAACTTACTGGAGTAAAAATGCTAATATAACCCTTGGGTCAGTCCTGCAGCCGTCTTTAATGTAAATTTAATACAGTGATTCCCCTGGAGATGGAAGATGTCAGGCTTACCAGAGCTACACTGAATCAAGGTATCAGTATTTAGCAGACTCTTGTTACTAGGCTACAGCTCACCTCTGAGATCAGGAAAGATCACAGAAATGCACTTTAATGTTATCTGTCACATATAAAACTGGCCATATTGTGTGAAGAAGGCATTTTACAGATTTGATGAGAGGCTTAAAAATGATAAAGAAATGGCTGGGAGGGAGAAGGAGGAAAGGCAGAACACATAGGTTTCCAGTGTCCTCGTTTATTTTCCAATTGCTTTTCTGTAGAGGAAAACAAACAAAAACCACAAAAAGCCCAATCCATATGCTCAATATCAAATAAAACATTGTATTTTTCATAAACTGAATAGATGCCTTGGAAAGCAGCCAATGGGGGAATTTTCCACTTGTGCTTCCTTTACAGCCTCTTTCAAACCTACTGTTAAGCAGCAGGGGCAGATACGCACTTCACTCCCTTTTCTATTATGCAGCTGTGACACATTAAGCTACTTGAAATGTTATTCATATTTTATCAGCTCTCCTAACTTTGGTTCTTTATTTATAACATTCTCTGACTTTTTATCCATTCTATATATCCAGATTTAGTAGAGACCAAATCAGATAAAGAAAAAAAATGAACCAAACCCCTCTATGAATTTAATCATACCTTTCAGGTGGAGAGTATGTTTTCATTCTGTGTTAAAGAACTCACCTGAACACTATTTTCTCTTTTCACACAGAGTTTGCCATGGTACCCTCTACGAATTGGATCTGATTTGCTTATATTTCGTAAATCATCTTTACTTTGAAGAATAGTATATTTTATTCCCTAGAGCGTGATATTTAATCTATGGCTGTGACTTGACAAAATGCTAAGCATCCTGCACAAGAAATACTGAGTTATCTGTGCAAACCTGTGCTGATTTTGCAAATGCAATGATACAGATTTGGCAAAGACTTTAGAAAGTAATGCTTATATATTGGTAGAATTGTTTATATAAGCTCAGGAAATCTCTTCTGTAGTATTGAGGAAGGCATTGATTAGCTGATACTGACAGTCTTACCATGTTGAAGACCGTCTGTAAATACCAATAGAAGCTGAATTTACTACCACCGCTCCGCTAACCTGAGCAGCTAGTCAAAATTAAAGACTTTGCAAGAACACTCTGTGTAGGTGGAGAAATTGGTAACATGCAATATTTTTGGTGCAACCTCAGTGTTTGTTTTATGAATAAGTCCTGTTTTTCAGAATACATGAGAAAGAGCCATCAGTCATTTTTCCTATTCTGAAATGTCAGGCTTACTACTCCAATAAAGCCTATCCTCAAGAAGCCTTTCTCTCTCTCACTCCTGCCTCCTACTTCCATCATATATTTAGACTCGTTTCTTAGCCCATTCTTCTTTAAACAGGAAAACATTTATCCCCAACCCACACAGGTCAGCCGTGACATGACCTAAAGCCCATAGCTGTAGCCAGTTAGTCCCAGAGAGAAGTGGGGTTTTTTGATGCTGAACAATTGTAATAGCTCCCAGCACAGGTGCCTTGTATGTGAAGGTAGTGAAAAGCATTGTTAAACTCAATGGGTACATGAAACAACATCAATACATTCATGAGTGCTAGCAAATTATTGAGATTTTATTGGCTGTTTAGTGAGACTGTGTGTCACGAGAAGAGGGAGTGAGTACGACATGCTTGCTTTGCTCTGTGAGCAGGGTTTTTATGTCTGCATTAGTTGAAAACCTTGCATGCCAAGAGAAAAGCCATCCTCTCGGAGCTGGGG
>VXAV01003484.1:233616-249071 GCA_013399715.1 Alectura lathami
AAAAAAAAAAGACACAGGAAGAAAAACTATGAAATCTGTCTGACCTTATCAATGTAAGCCATGTTGACAGTTCTTCTTTTTGAGTGCATACAGTTCTCCCAACAGGCATCAGACATTCTTAGGTCAAATTCTGTCTTTGTCAACGGCAGATTTAGTCTGTGATAACAGCCTCCCATAATTGAGAAAAAGTTCCCAAACACCCAGTCGTATTTTCTTCACATTGCACAAAATATAATTTTAAATTTACTTATTTTTATGCATAAACAGTAATAACTTTACGGGTAAAAAGTATATATTTTATATGAATCTTTGGGGCCTCTATTGTAATGTATTTCTCTTGCCTGGAAGATGGAAGAGGCATACTTAGGCATGCCAAGTGCTGTGATTTTGAACCTGCTGTTGTCACTATATTTGTATGAATGTTGATTCTGTATGAATTTGTATTGAGACATAAGAGGAGATAAATTAAATCAATATCATTAGAAGGTGGAGGGGAAAACTTAACCTGAAAAGATGCGCTCTAAAGGCAAGGCTAACTGTTTATTTGAACAGTGAAGAGAAACATGGATGACCTGCCCATCCCAGCTGGTCATGATTTTCCATCTTCACGTTAATGGCTATTCCTCATTTGTATTTATGCTGCAATTGGTATCAAGTAGTCAGATGATCACACAGTACTTCTCTTAAAATGCAATAATAATAAAAAAAAAAAATAAAAATAATTTTAAAAAATAAATGAATCCATCCAGACTCTTCTCCCTCCTCAACATAAGCCATATCATCAGAGTAAAATGCTCAGTTCATTGTTTACATGGATTCTTCATATATCATGCCAGTGTCATCATCCCACAAGCAGAAAACTGTGTGCATCTGAGGCACTATGAGATTATAGACTGTAGTGGACACAGATCTGAGTAGGAATAACTGGTTGGAGGCATTTATTTTTTAATACTGCCACTATCGTTCTTTCTGGGAAAATGGCACATAAATGTACTAAAGTGACTTTCCCATAATTAACTAGTAAATTAGTAACAGAGTAAAGCTATGACACTGTATGATTGAAGTTAAATGTGATTATCTAATTTACTGGACAGTGCTTCCTTTCTGTCTTCTCAGAAGGTCAATTCAATATCTAAAAAGGTAACATTTCAAAGACAAATAAAATACCCACATTTTTATGAGGAAATTCATGCACACATAATAAGCTACTTGGCAAAAGTGATAACAAGTCAGCATAAGAATGAGATACATACCCAAAGCTGATACCCTAGTCTGATACTTCCCTATCACCTAATCACTTCCTTTGAGCTTGGTGTTTCTTTTGTTTAATGATATTTAAAGCAGTCTGACTTAGACTCATAGAATCGTTAGAGTTGGAAGGGACCTTTAAAGGTCATCTAGTTAAACTCCCCTGAGAATTCTTGACAGAATCACAGAATCACAGAATGTTAGAGATTGGAAGGGACCTTGAAAGATCATCTAGTCCAATCCCCCTGCTGAAGCAGGAACACCTAAATCAGATCGCACAGGAACGCGTCCAGGCGAGTTTTGAATGTCTCCAGAGAAGGAGACTCCACAACCTCTCTGGGCAGCCTGTTCCAGTGCTCTGTCACCCTCACTGTGAAGAAATTTCTCCTCATATTTAAGCGGAACTTCCTATATTCCAACTTACACCCATTGCCCCTTGTCCTGTCACTGGATGTCACAGCGAAGAGCCTGGCTCCATCCTCCTGACACCCACCCTTTACGTATTTATAAACATTAATGAGGTCACCCCTCAGTCTCCTCTTCTCTAAGCTGAAGAGACCCAGCTGCCTCAGCCTTTCCTCATAAGGGAGATGCTCCACTCCCTTCATCATCTTGGTGGCTCTGCGCTGGACCCTCTCCAGCAGTTCCCTGTCCTTCTTGAACTGAGGGGCCCAGAACTGGACACAATACTCCAGATGCGGTCTCACCAGGGCAGAGTAGAGGGGGAGGAGAACCTCTCTCGACCTACTAACCACACCCCTTCTAATACACCCCAGGATGCCATTGGCCTTCTTGGCCACGAGGGCACAGTGCTGGCTCATGGTCATCCTGCTGTCCACCAGGACCCCCAGGTCCCTTTCCCCTACGCTGCTCTCCAACAGGTCAGTACCCAACTTATACTGCTTCCTGGGGTTATTCCTGCCCAGATGCAAGACTCTACACTTGCCCTTGTTAAATTTCATTAAATTTCTCCCTGCCCAACTCTCCAGCCTGTCTAGGTCTCGCTGGATGGCAGCGCACCCTTCTGGCGTGTCAGCCACTCCTGCCAGTTTTGTATCATCAGCAAACTTGCTGAGGGTGCACTCTATCCCCTCATCCAAGTCGTTGATGAATATATTGAACAGCACCGGTCCCAGTACCGAACCCTGGGGGACCCCACTAGATACAGGCCTCCAACTAGACTCCATCCCATTCACCACAACTCTCTGGCTTCTTTCCTCCAGCCAGTTCACAATCCATCTCACTACCCGATCGTCCAGACCACACTTCCTCAGTTTAGCCGCGAGGATACTGTGGGAGACGGTGTCAAATGCTTTGCTGAAATCAAGATAGACCACATCCACTGCTTTACCATCATCTAACCACCTGGTAATGTCCTCATAAAAGGCTATCAGGTTGGTTAAGCATGACTTCCCCTTGGTGAAGCCATGTTGGCTGCCTCTAAGGACCCTCTTATCCTTGATATGCCTAGAGACAGTGCCAAGGATAAGTTGTTCCATCACCTTCCCAGGGATAGAGGTGAGGCTGACCGGTCTGTAGTTACCAGGGTCCTCCTTCTTGCCCTTTTTGAAGATTGGGGTGACATTTGCTTTCCTCCAGTCCTCAGGCACCTCTCCTGTCCTCCACGACTTACCAAAGATGATGGAAAGCAGCGTAGCAATGACTTCCGCAATGACTAACTAATTCTTAGTTAAGACCCTCTTTTTGCCAACTGATACTTAGTTTTTATGTGAAGAGTTTTGTCTTAGTTACTGTTCACAGAAGCATTGATTCATTTTTTTAGCACTAATCTGGCATCCTAGTACAACCTTACACACAACTCAGAAATTACCAGATCTTTTTATTGGTTTAAAGAGGTGTAAATATGCTTTCGTCCAAAAGAACTGCATGTACTTACCCACAAATTCGGTGATTAACATGCCAGACCATTCAAAAGTTATGAGATTTTCCTGCCTGTATGTCAGGCCCAACAAAAGAAGAGTTATAATATAACATATACAATCTGATAATTTTTATTTTTTTTTTTGGAGTCATTTTTGATGCCATGTTTTTTTTCAGTTATGAACCCTCTCTCTTTAGCCGTATAATTTTTACATGAAGCTGGAGATTTATTAAGTAATTCTACTACCAAACAGAAAGAAGGGAGCTGGAGATAGGACAGATGGATTCACAAAAAGGAGAGTTTAGGAGTTTTTCGTTTGTTTATCACTGGACTATGTTGTTTATGGGAACCAGCCTCTGAAGGATGTCTCAAAAATATTTGTAGGTTCTCTTTCTTTCTAAAGCCTGTAATAGCATTTCTAAATTTTGGTGTGTCAAGTAAATGCACAAATGTTGGACTACTATCAAATAAATGGACAAATCTCTGTTCCTGTAACAGCTATAAATTGGCAGTAGCTACCATGAGCTAGGGAAAACCAATTTTTGTTTTTAATAGCCAAACATCCACTGGCACACCAGAAAGGTTATTTCTTGTGTTAAATAACCAAGGGAAGGGAAACCTTTCAGCAGTGGGTAAAATATTATGTCTCTATTTTTTCAAATGTCAGACCAGAGTGATGGTCTCTTCTGGCCTAAAATTGTGTGACTGCTCAGTTCCTCAGCCTTGCAGCTTTCGTCCGGTAGATAGTGTGTTTTTCCTGAGAGCATTCTTTCTCTAAACAGGTTCTCCCCTTAGGGAAGAGAAACGTGGCTTGGATCACAGTTCTGGATTTATTTCGTGCAAACACTAGTTTTGCAGATGATCAGTTAGTAGTCTACTTCCAAATCCTCTATTCTCATGTCTGATTACCACGTATAGATGAGCTCTATTCACCCACTCTTGTGTTTATCACAGTCTGCTTAAATGAGGAAGTACCATGATGAGTTTCACTCTTCCATCCCCAAACACGTATGACTGTAAAGCAATTATTTTCAATTGAAACATTTGTTTAGTTCTGTAATGTTGAGTTAAATGTGTTTTGAGTGTTTAGGAGTACTACGATTCCTTGGCATAGTTGGCATTCATTGTTATCGCAGACAACTCCAAGAAGCTGTAGTGCTGTGGCTCTGCATTATCCTTGCTAAAGCTTCCTCCTGACTGATATTGCAGCTGGGCATTTGGCAGCCACAGGAAATTAAATTCAAAGCTGAGGCCAACAAGAAGGTCAAACTAGAGTGTCAAGGGAGAGATATCAACCATATTTTTAAGCTCAGGGAACTTAAAAATAGAGGGGGAAAAAGTTTGTAAGCAGTGATTCTGAAGGAGAACTTTGACAAGTTCCTTCTACATGGTAGAATGAAATGTGGTAGAAGAAGTGTAGTAGAACACATTTTAGAATTCGTTAGTATTCGTGTGTTATTTCCAGAGTTGAAGTCCTGTTCTTAACAAAAATCTTTCAGAATAGTACTTCAGAAGTAGTACCTGATGATGCTATTGGTTTTTAACATTTCAGAGAAGAAAGCACTTTTCAGGACTAAACCATGGAGTATGAAAACCATGCTATGTGTTTGGTAGTTGCTCTTAGTTTGCGTGACCTCAGCCCTGCCCATTTTTAGAACCTATTGTTAGTTATTGGTAAGATAAGTACATGAGAGGGAAAACTTCTCAGCTCAGCTCTTTCTTCAGTCTTCTTTGCTTTCTTCATAGGCACATCCATTTAGTTTATAAGGTAATTTTGGAATCATTTTTGGTGTATTGTATTTAATTTTAGTTGACTTGTTTTTTCAAAAATGGGTGCTCCACGTCCAGTGCAGATGTTTTTATGACACGTTAATACTCTTTATGTAGTTTTTAGTAATTTATAGTTACTTAGCTAGTACACTAAGAAGTGATTACTTCAAATAACATGGGTCTGGAAAACTGTTACAGAGGGGACGTGTTCAGTGGAGGAATCCACATGCTGTTATCCACTCCAATTTTAGTTTAATAATAATTATTTGAATTAAATGGTTTATTAGGTTCAGAATACATCGTGTTAAATCACAACAAAGAATCCAGGCTGGGTAAAACTCCCAGAGGATAAGTACGTCTTCTTCACCACAGAGTACAGAGGAGACTAGTATGAGCAACTGATTTCAATTGTCTCTGTGAACAAATGTATGAGAATGTATTTCTTGTCCTTACACTAAATTTAGAGTGATAGATATTATAAAATCATACTCTCTCCCAATTTAGACACATTTCCATTGACTCGGTAGTGGAAGGTAAGATAGGGTAGGGTTACTTTTAACAGGTTTTAATAAAATAGATAATCATTAATCAATAATCTTCAAAATAGTTTAAGCCCTTTCCAAGAATCTCAACAGATGACAAACATGAACTATTAATCACAGTCATGACCTGGACATCTAGTAACTACATTAGAGAAGGAACCCCTTTCAAGGGTATGAAATAAAAGAAATTGAAAATAAATTAATAAGTAAATTAGTTAGTGCTACTTTCAAGAGTCTTCCTCATTTTCAAATAGTTTTTAGGCAAAACAGTCAAAGATGACTTCAGGCTCTTTCAGCTAGAACTGATTCACCAAATGGGATATACACAGTAGAATTTTTGTTTGTTTTTAAGCAATGCTAGGCCACATATAAGAAACAAATTTATTTTCCTCTGTTTCAATAACAGTTAAATCCAGACCAGAAGAGAAGTTCGTTTTGGTCAGCTGCCCATTGAATTGAGTTTTAACACTAATTTGCCTATGGTTTTGGAGTTTTTTATTATTGATTCCTATTGTTTCTATTATTATTCTATCATTTGGGGTTTTCTATTATTTCTAGTATTGATTTACTACTCCCTTAGGAATGTGGAAACCTGTTTCAAAAGAGCAGGCTAAGGAATGAAAAGAATATCAATGACTTCTCTCAAAATCTGAGTTCATTCCTACAAGATGTAGTCCCTCAGAAATATTATCCTTGAATATTACTTTTATTTTGAATTTGCCTGTTTTTCTTGACTCAGCTTACTGTTAGGGCTTGATATATAGAAAACAAATTAGGTTGTTGTTATGGTTGCTTACCTCCTTCTGGCAGTTGCAATGGTTTGCTGCACTTATGATTCATAATGGTTTCCCATCTGCTACTTGCTTCTGTTCAAGATGCTGTGCATTTTTGATCTTTAAATTGTTAGGTCGGGGTCTAATGTTTAAATTTTTAGGTCGGAGTTAGTCTAGGGACAAGATTCACCTACTGCTTTTACTTCTAGGTGGAGGTTGCCACTCTGTGAAAACATGTACATAGTGTATGGAAGGAGGTGATATGTGCACTAAAATTCTTTTTGAAGAGGAAAATTTAAATGCTGCTGTTAGTTCTGATCCACTGTGGATCTTCAAGAAGTGTATCCTTGACAGAGCATCTCTTAAACTGGCTAGATTGAATATTTACTTTAACACTTTCTTAAAAATATAAACTAGGATCAAAACTGCAAGTGCTGGAAGCAGATTTGGTATCAAGGCAAAGTAAAATGTTCGTGTGGTTTGTTTAGACCATTCCTGAAAGTGGCTACAGGTCTTAAATACATTTATTCTTGGTATGCTGAGTCTGAAGTGTTTAAAAAATACTTCATTTACAGAGTGAAAAAAATGTTCTTCTACTTTAAGATGTCTGAAATTGTATAATTTTTTTAAAATCATGGCTGAAAATATTCATTTATTTGTAAGATTTCTACCACTTGATCTAATACAGAAGTAATCTTTTCTCTGTAACTCCCTTTAGTTAACTATTAGGAAAATTACAAGTTATTCTTGAATCTCCTCCTTTCAGGAATAAATACTCATGTGCAGATCATAATTTATTTCACTAGTATAGAATCAGTTCCAGTTATATGATTTAGCATGGCAAACATTGTAGATTTTGATTCTATGTGAGCCAACAGATAACAATAATAAGGAACCCAGACTTCTTACTGGGATAGTTCAGTACCTCAAGATGCAGCTTGGATGGCAGAAGAATTCATATTGCAAGACTGCAAGCTGGTTGTGTTTGTAGGTCTCTTTTTGGCTAATTACTTGAACTGTAATCACGGTAGATGCCCATTTACTATGCAGTATGTGCACACAGAATGTACAGCAGGCTGCCAGTAACAGGTTGTCTGGAAGGCCCAGAGGAACCTGGGAAGTAACGGGATTGGAGAGTGGCCCTGACACATTGTGGGACCTGGTCTGAGCCGTGGTGGGGCGAGGCCTGCCTCTACCTCAGATGGATGAGAGAGTGTGACTCTAAGCCACTGGTGGCAGGTAACTCATGGAAACCAATATTGTCCAGCATACCAGCTCTTCTGACAGTATCTTCATCAGCTTTCTTAACTATTTTTACTGTTTAGATCTTAGGGTTTTAAGTTTAATATAGACTATCATGTGGATAGCTTTGAGACATATTTACATCTTCTCATCCTGATATGAGAGGCATAAGGTGCATCTCATGTTCTCTGTCCATGTTTCGTCTTCTGTCAAGGGTCTAGAGACCATTCAAAGAGCTAGAGATGGGCAGGAGGGTGCTCGAGCTCTTCTGTTTAAATATCTTGTCTTTACTTTTTCATGGGGACTAGAACAAGAGAAGAGGGAAGGGATGGGACAGGGTTTCTGCTTTCTGGAGCTGCTTCCTAGTCTAATACATGCAAGTTGCAGCCTCCAAGGTGACGCGGGAGAGTTAGCAAGACTCTGTGCCTCTTGGAATTATTTAAATAGTCTTTGGATTATTTAGTGTTTTCTTACATCACTCAAGAAATGCATGCTCTGGGCAAAATCTGCCATTTTGAAAGCTGAAATACATGCCACATGTCTGAGTATAAGAAGTTTTAAATAAGTCTGTGTTTTTTGGTTGGTTTGTTGGTGTTTTAATATTGTCACAGAGTAATGATTTAATCTTCATAGTCAAGTCATGCATGAAATCTGAATGTGTCCCTACCTGACGCCCTACTTGTATTGCAAAATGAGTGTTAGTAAAAAGCATGGAAATATTTTGAGGATATTTTTCTATATAAAAAAGTGGTCTTAGCATGTAGCTGCAACATCCTGATATGCACTCCTCCCTAAGCATTTCTGTCTGTGCCTAAAATACGTTCATTTTTTTTTTTTGTCTTCCTGAGACAAATAGTAAACCTAAGTCGAAAATATTCTTAAGAACTTACTTTAAAATATAATCAGTTTGTAGCTGTCTATATTTAAAAACTCATTAAGAAAAAGAAGAATCACTTTTGAAGTTTCCATGTTTGATGATTTGAGGTAGATCCACAATTCACTGTAATCAATTGATCAAAATACAGCCAATGATCTGCACAATTTTATTCAAACAAATTTTTTCCCAGCCTGTTTCTTAACTCATTAAATTGTGCAGGTTCTAAATAATGAATATATTCTCCTGTCTGTAATTTGAATAAGATGAAGAGCCTGTTTACTTCTTAGTAATGGCATATGGGGCACACTGGGCACGGTAATAACAAGCACCCATTTAAAAACAGCTTCATTATGCTCTCTTCAGGTACTGGGAAGGGCTTGAGGCGAGATAGCGGGTGTGATGGATCATTGAGCTGATCAGATATGGCAATTCCTGTGTTTTCTGTGTGCTCAAGGACGACGTGATTTTAACCAAGCATAAACATTTTACAGCTGGCTGGTACAAATCTGTTTTATTTGTTTAGGGGTTAGGAAGGAAGGTATGTTTCCCAAAGGTTGTGGTCTACAGTGTGGATGCATAAGATGATGATGGATTTATATTTAGCTGATAGCTTGTAGCAGGAACAGAGCTCAGAGCCTGATACTTGGAATAAGCGATATATGTGTTGCTTCTGATTTTCACAACAGTTGCCACATTAGAGGGGAATGAGCTGCCTGGGATTATTATTATTTTTTATTATTATTATTTTTTCCCAGGAATATAAGAACCTTTTAAAATTTATTTTTACTAAATAGTGTAGTACCTGGAAATGCTGAAGACAGATGTAATATCTTATATGAATGTGTGGCAAAAACGCTAGTGTTTAATTTTTTTCAGAGCTGAATATAAGCAACATATTTGAGGACTCAACATTTAATTAGAAGAATTACTGGAAGAAAGCGTTTCACTTTGGTATTCAGAAGAAATTATTACTGAAGAATAAATGAAATTGTGGCATCTAATAAGGAGACAAGTGCCTAAAAGTGTTGAACGTCAGGTGAAATAAGGTACCTAACTCTGTTAGACCCTTTCACAAATCTGTACAGTCATCTATAATCATCTTAAAAGCTTAAATATTGTTTGCAAGTTTGGCTTCCAGACTGCCGGTCAGAAAAATACCCAGATTCAGGATAACCCCTAAGCACATACTAGAAGTGAGCTCAACAGGTTCTTGATGTGTTTAATCATGGGTGTTCCCACTTCCCAGATTTAAGAAGAATATGTGGCAACCGTTTCAGTAACAGAATTTTTTTTTTTTTTTTTTTTTGATGTCTGCAAGCTCTATGTTCCTAAGTGATCTAGTTCTGGTGAAACATGCATAATGAAGCACATAGATGGTTTGATTTTTTCCTTTAATACTGTCTTTGTTTGTTGTCGCAAAACTCATTGCTTTAGCTGTGATCTCTTTTCCGCAGCAAGATGCTTGCTATAAAATGAGAAGGTAGAAACAGGAGTCTGTTGATGGATTAAACTATAAATACAAGTGATAGCACCACTTTTAACAAAAAGCCTGTTAACTATCCTTTAAATTTAATCTTGGCACTTGTAGAGTCAGAAATTCAGAGAGGAGTACTGAGCAGCTGGAAGGGCTGTAGAAACAAACTAGCTGTGACAGAGACCTGATGTGGATAGGTGTGACTGGGAGGTGAGGAGCCCGCTGGCACAGACACTGGCCAAGCCCTGGAGAGGACAGCCTCCATCCACCATCTCACAAAAAGGGTGACATGCCAAGGGCCTCTCCTGTGAGTTCTGCTGAAAAGCTGCAACAGAGATGGCAGACTCAGACTTAGATTCACGTGGAGTCGCATTTGTTATGTAATGTGCCTGTGCTTTATGTTTTCTAAGGGACTATGAAGGAAAAACATTTGACTTCCTCGGGTTTCCAGTGATGTTCACATCCCTCTGGGCTGTTTGAAATGCTTGATTGAGATCATATGGTGTGCTTACAGATGTGGCATGTTTATTCAGCAGTGTGTATGTATTTAAAGTCAATTTGTGTGCATTCCAGTGTGTATAAATATATGTAAAGATATCTAGAAGTATGTAAATGTATTTATAAAAAACTAGATCACTCTATTTCCCAAGGACAAATGCCTCATTTTGACACATTATGCTGAGGTACGTCTGTTGTGACATGGTGTTAGCCTTCATGTCACTGTTGCTTACCATCTTTTGCACTCAGTCCACCTTCCAGCTAAACTGGAAGGAAGTATTGAATGCGTGGTACTATATATGCTAGATGTTTGTGGGATGACATTTTGTATGTGCTACTTTATTTTCAAATTTCCTAGAAGTTGTTTCAACTACTAATTTTCCCTGTTGTCGCCCCTGCTATTCTGTCAAAGTGCATTTATTGTGTCTGTGTGGTGAGCTCATCAGTGAAGTGTTGAGAAAAGTGCTAATATTTTGTAGAGAATGTTTCTGTTTCATATCACCCATTTTCAGCTGGCCTCTGCCTGTGTTTAATGAATAGAAAGAAAAAAAAAAATCCATCTGAACAAAGTAAAAGGATACATAATTAAAGACCAGCCCAGTGTCCCAGGCTTTTAATGGTAATGCTTCCAAAGGAGCAACAGTAACATGAAGGTTTTGATATGGCCTGTTTTGCACAGATGGCAGCACCTCACCTGCGAGCTCATTGCGTGTACATGAAGTGGTAACAGCAGCTTACAACTTAAACAATTTTTATTTTACCGGCTCATTTATATTCCATTCCACCGAAGTTGCCTGAGTGCTGAAGGCAGCCAGATGAGAAGAGTTTGTAGTGGTGGTGCTGCTAGATGCTTTTTACCAGGAGGCATGGAGCTCTGAGTACTTTACATGGATATACATAGGTATTTACTTGCATTCAGAGGAGGGAAGCACTGTTCCTCAAGGTGCACAGAGTTACTGGGACAACACATATCTGTGGTGCACAGATTTACATAGGCAAAAGCCTTTTGCCTTCTTCTCTGATGCAACTTGCGCTTCCCTGGAAGCCCATTCCGACCATACTTTAGGCAAAAGTGACCTACGTGCTGTCCAGGGATCCATGCCATGCTGTACAGTGCCTTTGCTTTATGCAGCAGATAGAAGTCCTTATCAGGGGCTGGTGATACTCAGATGGTTCGTAAACCAATTTAGCAGGAATGTTTGTTTTTTAATTATTTAAAGATATGTCTTTTACACAATGGTAGCAGTTCAGGAAAATTGTTAGAAAGGTGAAATTATGCCTGACCCCGATAAAATTCTCCAGCGATGTCCATAATGTGTCCATAGCTAGTTATCATTAGATAAGAATCCTTCTCTTCACATATGCTTTTAGTGAAGTGTCCATCTTTATACAAACTGACTTACATGCAAAGGCTTCCTTTGATGCTTTCTCAGTAGTAACGATTCTTAGCATCATCTTAGATGCCTTGGAAAGCCATAGACTCCACTGTGTTAACTGTTTCTGCAAAACTTTGCCTTCAGTACCGGTGTCAGTATATGAACTATATTTGAATCTTTTTAATACCTACTTCAGATGATATTTAAATGAGTTCCCATGTTTCTTCATTCCATTTTAATTAAAAGCAAACAGGGTATTAATTCAAAGAGCATAATCCTATTTTTTTTTTTTAATATAAAACTACAGGTGAAGACTATCTTTGTCACAGTAAGACCATGGAGATAATCTCTTTAAAGTATTGTTGTTCCAGATAAAGCCAGTTACTTGTTAATATCAAATTTGAAAGTAGTTCTGATTGTGAGATGTAGGGATTTTTTTTAAATTATGATTTGGTCAAAAGTCTCCTATGTCTGGACTGGTTTTATTACCGTGGTCATGAAGCTGTCTCTTTTTGTTTTCCTCTGCATTTCTTTCATCCTGGACAAAATTTCTAAATGCGAGTGAGAAAGCTTTTAATTCCTCGTAGGGAGGGAAATACAAGACAAAGAGAGAGGTTTTTGCAGACAGTTCTGGGAGAGAGAAAATTAAACTATAAATTCTGATGTTGTAATGGCAGGACACGGACAGGATCTGGGATTTGGGAAATATTCAGAATTTGCCTGGTGACTGCGAGGCCCTTTAAGGTATGTATCCCAAATCCTTTCTTGCTTTGGATACAACTACCCTAGCTGTAGACATGAAAATGGTTCTGTTTCTTCTGATTTGTGATGAAATGTGTTCACTTCAGGTTTCCTGTCACAGGAAGGACATTTCTAAGGGGACAATTTGCTCATAGAACTCATTTCCTGAAAAAAGGGAACCAATAAATAAATTTCTTATTATCAATAACCAGAATATTTGTCCAGTTATTTTTTAAATCACAGGAGCGTATGCTCTTTTGTTGGTTTTAATGTTAATGGACTTCTATATTTCACTGGGATTATGGTTTCTTAGTTTGCATTGTTGCAGAATCTCAAGGCCACAAATATTGTTATCATGTGTTGAATGGCTTTGCTTATTTATTTCCTAACTGATGTTGAGAACAAGACCCTCTGAAGCAATACATTCAGTGAAAACTTCACAAATCCTTTCCCTTTTCAAGTACACAGCATCATTTTTGAACCTTTCTTCTCCATGGATGCTCCATTTTAATCCTGCTCTGGGTGTCTCTCCTTTCAATTTCCTCCTCTCCTGCTTAATTTGGAAGTTCTTGCCTTTCTCTCAGCTTTTAACTGTACACTGCCTAGAATCACGCTCTTGTGATATCTTAACAAAACAAGGCTAGCTCTCGCCTAATTTTCAGGTTACTTTGTTCCTATTTTCTTTCCTTTCCTTTATCTCCAAAAACCCTGTGCTGCACAGACATCCTCTGCATCTCTCTCCTTCAGTCTTTCTTGTCTGCCTCGTGCCCGTTCCCTGTCTCAGAAACGGCATGAAGCAAGGCTCCTAATGAGCTATCCCTTGATCAATTTAAGGTGCATGCCTCTAGCTTATTCTTCCTGATTTCATAAAGATGATCACTGTCACCTCCTCTGCTTTCTCTCTTCTCCTGTCTTTTGTGATTACACAACATCCTGATGATGTGGTGTTGACTGGTCACCTACAAATCTTGAGCAGCAAGTAGTCCAAAGGACAACTAATTTTGACTCCTGAAAGGGAAAAACTATTTCTGAGATCTATTAAATCAGTACTTAAAATCCTTTTCTACATTCAGCTGAAGTTGTTTGCAAATGCTTCTAGATTAAATATGATTACAAAACAGATTTTGATATTCTTATCACGAATAGTCCAATAGCTCCAAATTGCTCCAGTGAGAATTTTTATTGAAATCGATGGGATTATTCCTTCAGTAAACAACAAAAAAAATACTGGAATAAGGTCAAAATCTCAATTCTATGAATTCTTGACTATTGCTTAATTAGAATTTTCATATAAGAGATTAACACCGCA
The DNA here is from genome assembly GCA_013399715.1 of Alectura lathami. Classification (NCBI taxonomy): domain Eukaryota; kingdom Metazoa; phylum Chordata; class Aves; order Galliformes; family Megapodiidae; genus Alectura; species Alectura lathami. The sequence goes on from VXAV01003484.1 coordinate 247,349, forward strand.
GGATTTCAGAATGTTTTTCCCTTTCAGTGTTCAGAACCACAGATACTGGCAAAAGCATGAATTTCCTTAATTTGCTTAAACCACAGTTCTTTCAGCTGATTCTTTTTCTTTTATGGCTTGTAAGAAAGGGCTATTGTCTTTCTTATTTTAAATAGTCAACCCTTCCAGGTATGGAATTTGTCTCACTTAATATTCATAAAGTTTCATTCAAGTGGAGAGTTCTTTGTTAGAAGTAGGTTATTATAATTAAGAAATTCATTATGTACAGGCAAAGTCCAATTGGGTATATCATTTTCATGAAGAGTAGCATAAGGGTATTTATCACTATTCAAAAGCTGTAACTGTTATGCTTGAATTAATGGGAGGCTTGCATTGCTGAAAATGATGGAAAACAAACAGGCAGAGTAGATAATAAGGTTATAATAGTATTTTGGGGATTTACATTGTTTAAAGTGAAAGACTTCAAATACACATAGAGATGACATAATTACATGCCTGTTAAAATTTCTAGAATCAAGAATTCTCTATGGTCTGCTGGGTGTGAAGCCTGCATAGCGCTTGTCTCTGCCAAACATTACATTCATACCATTTGAAGTTGGTATTGTAACCCTCCTTTTTAATATAATGCTCATACAAGTTACAGCTTGCAGCGTATCTCAAGACTAAACTGCAAGACCAGAAGAGCCTGATGTACACACATTTGTGTGTGAAATTCAGAGTTAGTCTTACTTCAAGATTTAAGCTAGTCCCATTATTTCCCTCAAGATTTTCTGCACTCTTCCAGTTTTATTAGGATTAGAAAGTTCACTGTCCCCAATTAAACCATCTTCAAGTAACCGTAAGATATCAATATGTTTTAAACATATTTTCCTTTAAAACTTTATTGAAACTCAGGCATGCGGTAATAAAATAAAGCATAATACATATTGAAAATATTTCATCTCAACCTAGCTAGAAAATTTACAGATCATGCAAAGACGTTAGTCATTGTTTCCTGAAAAATTGACTGAAGCTCAGTTAAAAGATAAGCAGAACTTTCCCATTNNNAGGTAAAAAGAAAAAAAAACTTTCCCCTTTTTTTTTTTTTTTTTTTTTTTTGTGACTGCAGCTCTCTATCATTTGCAGTGATTCCTTGTTGCACAAAGTGAGTACATAATATGATTGAAACAATTCTAGCCTTTGAGGGTACATAATTCTGCTTTTCATTTGATTTCCTTACCAGTGTAATGTTACCCCACAGGAAGAAAATAAGTGATCAGAATTTCATAATTTATCTGAGTAGTTAATATTTTTTTTTTTTTTAATTCTTTTGCAAACAGTTTGAACCTTTTTGTCAATAAACCTATATCAAGTCATGCTACAGCTGTCTGGAAAGAAACCCTTACTATTTCAGTCACTCCATGCGAAATAAAATGTCTTCCAGTGTGAATTTCTTCTTTCTTACCAATTTGTAAACTAACAAACAAAAAAACTAACAAACAAAAAAACAGTTGTGTTTAGTCAGTGCTATAGTATCATTAGTAGGGTTCTCAGATGGTGTAAACATTTCAAACTGTATGGATTTCTATCAAATCATAGAAAATTGCATCACTGAAGGTATTTCCTTGCTTTTGTCCTAATGATGCTGTATATATATATATTTTTAATCTTCTGTCATTGGTGAGCAAGATGTCATACTTGCTCCTCCACCTTTCCACAGAATTCGAGTGTTTCTCTTTCTTTA
>VXAV01003484.1:249221-266212 GCA_013399715.1 Alectura lathami
TTATTTATTCATTCATTGAGAAAGAAGCTCTGTAGCAAAATACATTTTACAAAAAGAGCTCATAGGACTCATTGTTATCTGCAAGCTCTTCTTTGTTTTTATTCAAGGCTACCATGCAATGGGAAATCACAAGAAATCTCTTCTTACTGACTATACTAACTATGCATTGTGCCTGCCTAAATTTTTATAGGAAGATGTATCATACAAATTTTATATGATTTTATTATTTCTCTAAGCTTCTCATATTTGGCCATCAATATTCCTACCCTACTCTTTTTTTCATCATTTGAAGTACAAAGACTAGGCCAGGTACAACTTTTATATTGCAATTCTTTACCACCTATTCAAAGTTATGCTAAGCCTCTTCCAAATAAAATGATAGTTCTCTTTCTTGCTTAATAAATTATTTCATGGAAGATTTATGTACATATTAAAATTTTGTTTACATTTTTTAATACCGAAGAAATGAATACATGCTATTCTCTGTCTGTAAAAGTATGCTTCACATTTATGGCACTGAAGCAGAAGGCAGTGAAGGCTGGGGGTGTTTTGTAATTCCAGTGGGAGTTCATTGCACAGCCTTGGAGATGCCCCAGAGAAGATTCATCTCTTGCTTGGATGATCGGTATTTTTGCAGTGAATAGTTGCACTGTGGCTGACAAACAAAGTTATGAACTATAGTTCTTCATCCTAGAGATTTAGTAACCATCACATTCTTGCTTGTACCAAGATGTCAGTGGTGAACCACAACTTAAAAAGCAGCATACAGCTTCACTTTGTTATTTTAATACTCCTAGATTTTGAGTCTCAGTCCAAGGGAAGAGGAGTCCACAAGGCTAGCAGACTGTGAAATCTGGTCCTCCATCACTGTGGCAGTCTTTCAAATAGCTGTTTCTGAGCCTTACTTTTCTGATGGCTTAAAAATTCCTTCAATTTTTCAGCCTAAACGTATTAGTAGCCAGTTCAAACCAAATGGTTCTCTTGCCAACATGGCCTTCTGCAGTTTGTTAAATTCATTCTGAACACCCATAACTACCCACAGGTATTCACAGACAAGAGTTGTAGCTGGTCACAGCCTTTGAGAGAGTAGGCTGAACAAGCTGGGTTTTCTGTTTTCTGTTCATATAATGGGCTTTCCATCTTCTTATTCGTCTTAGTACTTCTACCAGTTTGGATTAGTCTTTCCTAGATCCGAGGAACCAGAAATCTATATAGTTTCAGACTTAGCATCAGTGCCTTGTGCAGTGACACTATACTTACTGGTTTTATGAAGAGTAAATATAATATCCGATTTAGGGCTTCACATTTTCTAGGAAATCTCTTATTCATGATTCTCTTTTTGCACTAGTGGAAGAGGTACAGGACAGTACAACTACATGTTTGGTTTTTTTTTAACTTCTTTATGTTCTTTCTGTTTTCTTTTCAACCAAACCAGTTTCTTCCTTTCCTTCCTCTCCCTCATGACTTCTACAAAGAAATTTGTAATAAACTATTTTACTATTTTGGCTAACAATGTTGCTGTCAGAAATTATACATTTATTTATACATTTACCTGGTGATTGTCACTGAAATATTGCTCAGTGTCACTGAGTAATGTAAAGAAATGGATTTGCACAAACAGGAAAAGGAGTATTTCTGTTTTTCTAATGGGAAACTGAAGAATAAAGCAGTTAAAAGCCATCTGAATTCTTCAAGACAGAAATTGTTCCAAAAATTTCTTTTAAGAGTCTGGTTATCTAAGCAAGAATGACCCTAAATGTGCACATAAAATTGGTCAATTATGCTCAGTTTTCAAGTGTTAAATATTGAATTCTTAAAATACCATGAAGCCATGGCTCAGGAACTAGGCGGGTTACCAAACAAATTCTTTTGTTGTCAGCTTGCAAAATAACTTGTTTGTGCAAATTTCAAAAGGAGGAAAAAATCTGCAAAGCCCAATGGGTAGTTCACAACAAATTATTTGCTTGACTGACCTTGAGAACAAATCCTCAGAAAAGAAGTTAGCTAAGACTGTTTCACAGCTCTTTTCTTTAGCCATTTCTTATAAAGTTGCTAACATTAAGATAATATTTTCCCTGTTGCTAGGAAGTGGTATTATAAGAGCAACAATAATTTTCCACAGATCACTGAAGAGATTTCAGAAGGTGATAGTTTAAACTCTGGTTACCAACTAGTTTCTCAAAAATCTTTATTGGTTTTGAGGTCATCTAAATCACTGTATCTTAATTTGTATTCTAGTTTCTAACCCACTTATATTTCTCACCCCCTGTAATAGTCTGTAATAGTTCAAAACTGGACCAAATGAAACCCTTTAAAACATTTGAGGTAGCATGAGAATTTGAGCCATAGAACCTCTAATATGGGTCTTTTCTGATGACATTCCACAGCACTACCCCCTGCTAATTTGGAGAGACAGTACAATTTATTTAAGTAAAATCAATCTAAGCAATTTCACAGTTGCAAATTTTGTTAGAGGATATTTATTAATTTAGAACAACATCAAATTTCAATCGTATCTATTCTTTCCCTAAACTACAGTATTGCATTATTATCTAAGTTTATATATGGTCATTCTTCACCCCTCCATCCTTTTTTTCTAGCAGACCGCAGAACTTGCATTCATATCACATCTTTTGTCACTCTGGTATATGAGAAACATTTGTCTCTTCATTGTTTTCAAACAAAAATAGACATGCAGACATAGCTGTGTGGACTTTATTCCTTACAGGCTCTGTGCAAGGGTCTCGAAGAGCAATGTGCTGCTTTTCAATACAGGCTGTGAATTCTTTCACAACACATCTGTTACTTCATCCATCCTCAATCAACCATATAAAGCTTGCTTTGCTCTTGTCTTTCTCAAGAACTTTGAAGCTGTGTTTCATCTTTCTGATCTATCTGTCTATTGCTTTGTTTGTTTCCCCAGTGTATAGCCATTTTATGTGCAATGGAAGTGATAGATTTAACCATAGGGAATGATGTATGCAAACAGTGGATTTCTTGCAGTTTTCACTGACATCTATCACCTTTTTTCCATATATGATGCTTATTCTAGTGGGTCTTTTTCACAGAATTTAGTCAGCTTGCAGAGTTTTTTGTATGGTGCTACATATCCTAGTGTTATGTATCACCTGTTACCCAGGATTAGAGTGAAAGTGAATCGTCCATAAATATCTCAGGGCACAGTAAGAGACTTGAAGGTAGCTAAGAGAACACCTGCTACAATTGGCTATTTATGTCATGGGCCATATCTTGTATTGTTTCTTGATGCACTGTATTAACTTGCAGAATTGCCACATCATATCAGCTATGATCATGATGGCATAAGGGTTTATTCCCTTCAATATTTACATTAAATATATGTTTACCTAGTTGTATCTTACCATTTCTGAACAGAAATCAGGCAGCTGTTTCCTTGCATTTTGACTCCAGAGGAATGAATCATGAGTAAATAAGCCTGTCATTCTATGCTTTCCAAAATACAAGCAAGGAAAGTGAACATGCACAGTGGCCATTTTCCACATACCTTGATTTCACAGAAAATATTTACCGGGGAGATATAATTTTCCTAAAATCATGACACATTTCAAGAAAGATAGAAGAAAAAAAAAAAAAAAAAAAAAAACTGTTTACAGGCCTCTGAGTTGTATCCCAGCATGGTGTTTCAACCATTCCTGTTACCCAGCTGCATGCTTAGAATGAGAACAACCTGTCACGGAAAGATGTAGGGTATGTGGAACGGTGTCTATATTAAGTTCTGCTGATGCACATAAATTAAGGTAAAAATCCACTCCTACTTTTCAATTGCTGTTAAATAGTGGGTGGAATTCCATTTGTTTGACCCATCTTCCCTGCCTGTCTTTCCCAGCTTCACCTCAAGGTCATGTTCATTCCTATTTTCCAGGCAAATACATCTTAGAATCATTCTTATATTGTTATTTTTTAATACCAATTTTAAAACAAAGAAATTGCAGCAGGCTTGGTAAATAGATTAAATGTCACTCAAGTTATAAGACCAAATCAGAAAAATTCTGCCCAGAAAAGCCTCCTAAAGTTCAACTGCATTAGTGTAGCTATGCATGAGCAATTAGCCACATAGCTGGATAGAGTTTGCTAACTGCTGTTGACTGTTATTAGGGTAGTAAAATTGACTCTCCTGTATGAAATTAGAAATATATATATATATATATTTTCTCCCCTAAGTACTGTTAACCCCTTCACTTTGCAGCGTTAGTAGTTGGCCTGATCCAAATTTTGACAACAGCCATTTTCCACATACCTTGGTTTTGCAGAAAATATTTACCAGGGAGAAGTTTATCTAAAATCATGCTACCTTCCCAGAAAGCTGTAATGAAAAAAAAAAGAACAATCACACTATTTACAGGCCCCCGAGGTACATCACAGGGATTTCAATATTTTTCAGTCATTCTTGTTGCCCAGCTGCCTGCCCAGAATGAGAACTACTCCTGCTACAGAGAGGTGTGAGGTGTGCGGTACAAAGAGATGACAGGAGATGTGGGGATCTCTGAGGTTTTAAAGGTCTGAAACACACCCGTAGATGTTATAAATTAAAAACTATTGTATTTTTCTGAATTGATTATTGACTAAAATGCTCATTTCCCTTTAAGCTGATCAAAAAAATAAAGCCCTGAATTGGGATGAAACAATATGTTTTTTACATTTTTAATTTTTGTTTGGGGAAATCCAGAGTGGAAGGGGAGCTATGTGCACACCAAAGTGGAAGTGCCTTGTACATCTCCACAAGCAGTTGCTCTATATCCCTTGGTACTTTATCTTTCATGTACTCTCCACCAGTGTGCTCTGACCGCCTGGGGAATGGAGACAAAGGAGTTGTCTCCTTAAGAAATCTGTGGAGCTCTTCAGCATGCTAAGCAAGAAGCTGGCAAGGAGAGGGCTGAAAGCCAGGGAAAACCCTGCACTCTGATCAGAATAGTGCATGCCCCGGCTGCTGCAAGCCTCCCCAGGGAGGCCCCCAGGCCTTCCTGACTGCTCCCTGCTGGTGGTTCTGGTGGAGATGGCATGTCCCTCAGCAGGGTCTCTGCCACAGGAGGCACTTCAATCAGGAAACTTCTGTCCAGACTCAGCTGAAAAATGTTTGTCATGTTTTTGCTGCATTAATCTCTAAGCCCTGGTTAGCACAAGGGTTTATATTGCGTTAAGATTCAAGTAACTCCTTAGCAAAAAAAAAAAAAAAAACCTTCTTTGAAAGCTTTCATATACTGTGATATGTTGGACTGAGCACAAACATCACTGGAAATGTCCAGCTCTAATCTTTGCCATTTATTTAGTCTGAGCCTGGGACTCCCTTGGTTAATATTGATTTATTTTTCAATGGGCTTGCAACAATGTGAGGCAGGAATATGCTCTTGTGTCTCAGATTCCCCACCTATTAAATGCAAATTAAACATTCACACCTATCTCAGAGGAGCCTTGTCAAAAGTAATTAGTTAATGCCTGTGAAATTCTTTAAGGTTGTGGAGTAAAATTGCAGTGTATTACATACTGTTACATACAAAATATAGAAATTAAGTGTGAAATATGCGTTATTTGTACCAGGATCTGGATGGTATCTGAGAAGTCTATGTTGGTTACATGTTGGCATTTTGGCAAATATAGTCACAAAATTTCTTCAGTTTTTTGATTTCATCATCTAAGTCATGGTGGCTCTTCTCTGCAGATGACTATTTAGTGTGTACTGATTGCCAAATTCATATTAGGTTTAATGCTGCCTTGGATCCTAGTAGTCTCTCGGATTACTTCTGTTGCCTAAGCTTATGCATCTGACTGCCTCTCAGATAGCTTTAGACATTACAGTTATGCACTGAATGGAGACCAGTATGTCTGTAACCCTTTCCTGTCACCTTTTGGTACGGTTTAACCTAAGTGCAGCCAACGAAAACAAGCACATTCTTAGCTAAAGGAAAATGATAGGTGAGAATTTCAGAATCAACCACTTCTTACAGTAGAGCTGTATCATAATGCTGGCCTCATTATGATAATAGAATCAAAGGGTAATTAAGGTTGGTGATCAGTGGGAGTTTTGCAATACGTTGGTATTCGATTATGCACGCATCAGCAGGCGTTTCTGCAGTGCTCTACATTTTTGTGCAATACCTTACAGTCAGCATTCTCAGGTCAGTAGCACAGATGTAAGCCATTTGAGTTAACAGGGAAACCTGGGGCATGAAGTCATCCTCTCTGCAGATTTGGCACTAGGGAGGGATGAGGAATGTACTTCTGCTACTAAATTGCCAAGCTGTTGCCTGACCACATTTCAATTCTTGCTTTTGGCAGAGGTTTTCTTTCCAATTGCTCCCTTCTGCACCACTTGCTGGCAACCTCCACCAATGCCTGTTTATTATTATCCTTTTGCTTCTTTTCTCATTCAATGTACTGCCATGCCTTCTTACTTGAGCAGGGTAAGCTCTTCACTCATTTTCTTCTTTACTAGCTGGGAACAAGTATTAGGAACATAGGGAAGACAGTTTTGTTTCCAGTGCTTATAAGGGCCACTTTCAATTAGAAAGAAAGAAAAATGTAACTCATGCTCTGGAAACCCTTCTCCCGAGTCAGTGCATGTAAAACCACTCCACAGAGATCAGGCAGTGCTCAGAACAGCCAAGATCTTTGAGAACAGCAATGGCATATTTTCACAAATCTCAACTCTTCATATAATAAATGCACTCTGAAAAATATCTTTTATCACCATATCAAATTGTAGGGAGTGGTATGTGTATTGATAAAATTCAAGATTTTTTTTTTTATCTTCTAAAATTACTTGGCATTCTGAAATTCATACCAGCCTGCTTTCTGTAGATGCAGTCAGAGGACTCCTGTGTGCATACAGAGCAGTGCCAAAGGCACTCTGGTAAGGCTCTGAGGGACCTCAGTAAGAGGTCTCAGACAAATCTTTCTCACCACTGAAGGTCAGACTGAATGTTTGCAGCATGACTTTCTCCATTTCACTGACAGTTTTTCTTTTTCCTGTTAATTAAGGAGATTTCTTTATGCATAATATATTTATATTTTCTTTTAAAACGTAGCAAAAATGATGTTTTGTCTCTGTTACATCATCCACTACTAATTTGCCTTTCAAGAAGCGGCTAGGTCAGATTTTCTAGTAGTATGTTCACCTGTCTATGAGTTAATTGATGAAACTTGTATCAAGAATGGAGTAGCTAAAGGAGTTGGCTTTTTTTCAACTGAACCTGCAAAATTAATTAGGGCCATTGTATCTCCCTGCTGTTGGCAATAATGTAGAGAACAAAAGATGGCTAAAAAAAAAAAAAGAATCCTGATTGATTCGTGGACTCATTCCTGAAAGCAGGAAGAGAAAAGCTGAGATTCCAGGTAGCAGAATGCATGCAGAAAATGTTCCAAGGGTGAGGCAGGAATAACTAAAGAGATCTCAGTAGGCTCCATGACTGAATTTTCTCTCACCTGTCAACAGGCCCTTTGTCAGCCAGAAAATTGCTGTCTCAGGAATTTTCAAGCCTTGTGATTTTGTGCACATGTTTTAAACTGGGTTACATCTGCAGCCTCTAAAGCAACAAGCTTCTGAAAGCTATTTGAAAATGTGTTCTCTGTCAACAGCTTGGACTCCTTGGTTAAAGAGAACATGCTGCTTGATGAGGCTGGAAGGCCTTCCTCTAGGATTTCTGGGCATCCGTGAGAAACTGTACAGTCATTTTATTATTTTGTTATTTTATTTTATTTTGTTTTGTTTCGTTTTGTTTTTAATAGAAAGTGCTGAGGAGGAACCTGATCCAGTCAGCCATGTCAGGAGTTTATCTGGCTCTGGGAATATGGCATCTGTCAGTCAGTTTCCTTAGTAGGGCTTCACCTGACAGGGAAAGACAGTCGTGCCATACTGCTTGGACGAAAGTTACTATAAAGAAAAAAAATAGGTTGATTTCTTAATGTGTTATTTAGGTGAGACAGTTTGATCTTTTGTCAACAACAGAGAAACTTGTTTCCAAACATGCTTTAAAGTACATGCCAGTAGCTCTTACTGTGGTTTTCTTGCAGACTGGAATTTGAAGGTAGCCTTCTGCGTGCATTCCCTTTGATTGTATTGATCTAGAAAGTTCTTCGGTAAGCCTGGATGAATGAAACTGAGAGCTTTCCAAGAGTTCTGGCTGAACAGTTTAAAGTTGTCTACCTCCTGAATGCAACCCTGGAATCAGAAGTCTTGCTACGGTTGTTGCAGGCTACCAGATCACTTCTGTCTGGATTGCATGCTAAACTCATTCTGAAATGCTGATGGCGTTAAAATATTTTGTATTGCTCAGAATGGTTAACTAAAATGCAAAATCTGATTAATGCCAGAGATTCGCCACTCAAGAAACTCAAAAATATGACGGCAGTATCAGTCCATCACTTTCATCTCAAATCACTAGCACTTCAGACTCTTATAATGGAGGAGAATGAGTTCAGCTTTCCTCTTATTTTGCAATGGAATCCATGTCCTTTTCCTAATATGGAAATCTTCTTTCCCTAACACTTCTCATTCCACCTACATCAAGACAGAGTGAATCTACTGAACAGAGACAAATTAAAATGATTGTCAGCAACAAAGACAAAAATATTTTATGCTATATGTGAAGGCAACAACAAGAATTTAGTTTTGGTTTTCATTTGCTTTTCTTCTTCTTGTAGTTGAAAAATAGTCAAACTGTTCTTATTTAAAAAAAAAAAGACAGACTTTGAATTATTGAACTGATGTGCCAGTCATGTTTCATCTTGGAATGAATTTTTAGATCAGGATTTATAATGAAAGAACTGATGAGACATTAGCCACCCAAATGTAGACAATGAGACTAGAGTTTGCGTAAACTAACAAGGAGATGGAACATCTGATCAAATGAGGATATTTTAGTTGCCTTAAACTCCAAATAGACAAGAGATGAATCTGCAAGTGTGAGGGAAAGACATCTAGTACAACTAGATAGGACTCCAGTTCTGGAAAAGTTAAACATCCAGTGCAACATTCATACAGGTGTAAACTTCTGACAGAATACATTTTCAAGTAACGTAAAAGAATACATTAGACTTATTAGAACAATGTGTTCTGAACTTTCCTTTTGATCTCATTGCTCAATGCTTAGAAGTAATGAAAGCAATTTCATTGTCACACTGGATAACAAGTAAAAGGGAGGCTGGAATCAAGCCCTAGCACTTCAGTTGATGTTTTTACAAAACTAACGAGCCTTCTTACACCAGGATGTGCTCAATGGTGATAGAGATAGAAATAAGAGCTTCCATCCCGTGAAACAAATCCAAGACAATTGACAGCATTAAAATTATTAAGAGAAGATTTAGAGGATAATGGAAAAGTCACAAACACTTTCCAATGTCAAAATGCACACTCATTCTGTTATCTTGTCCTACAACCCTATCAGCAGGTTTGAGAAAAGTAGGAGTGCAGTAGAAGAATAAGTATGACAGAAGGTGATTGAGTTCTTTGTCATAGTGATTTCAGGAAATGGAGCTGCTTCAGGAAGTCTATGGATTCTATTTCTGCACTTGTCTAGACTGAGTGCATATCGGGCATAAGTAGCTTCCCAAAATGAATGGTAAAAATGTTGGAAATTTGTGAAGTAGCTGTTTATCAGCTCTGCCTGTGGAAATCTCTCATAACAGCCACAAAAAAAAAAATTTGACAAGTGAAATTCTGCATTCGTTCATTTTATCTGCAAGATGTTAAATTTAGGGAAGGATTCTCCTTTGAATGTTTCATTCCTCTCAGCAGCTTCTGAATGCTGCAGTTTACAAAAACAAACAAAGTTACAGATGAGTTTTCCTTTTTATGTGTAGCATGTATACTTTAATGTGAATAGAGAAAGAGAGTATTCAGTGTCTCAAAATCTTTAAACTGAAGTTGATGAAATCTCATGGATAATGTGCATTCATGATGCCAGGTGGAAGGGCTGGCTGGGACCAGCTGATTGCTCTCCGCAATCCCCTTTTAACCCTCTTTGAGCTGATGCATCTGCTATAGGTGTTACATATTAACTATGCAAAAAGTTTTATTTTCAGAAGTGGCAAAAAATAAGATTTTCTTCTCTGGTTGCTTTCATGTCTGAGCTGCTGGAAGCACGCTTTCAATAAAGGGTTTCAGAAGAATATTCTTGTAACGGTTTGGGAGCAGGAAGTGTCATAGAGTGAGTGAACTTAAGCATGTTAATTGTACGTCGTGTTCCTTCTTCCTTTCTATTAATTCCTTGAATCATCTTTTGCAACTCATTTTAATTTTTCTTTCTCTTTGAAATACAGTGCTGCTGCAGTGGTCTGATACCATTTGTGGAAGGGAGGTTAGAGAGCAGGGGTAGAAATATGCAGTATTCTGCAGATAATGCTGGGGAATTTGGTATGGTGCTAAGATTTTATTCATAAGTACTTCTCAGAATATTTTATAGGACTACTTACAGTTTTATCACTTACAGATTGCTGTACTATAACTATCAATATATTTTATAACACATATTTTTACTCAAGCTTTCCTTAATAATGACCTCTCTAGACACAGTACTCTCAGGATGGCTTCTCCTTCACAGAAATTGGTGGGGATATTTGCTTTTGTTTTGGAATTACCTGGAGCTAACATTATATTTGAGGCCCAATTTCCCACAGATCTGAAAAAGGATTTGTAGTTTCAGTTGCATTTAGACAGCCCTCCACCATAGATTAAAGGTGATTTCAGCAAAGTTCTCCTCTCGCTTGTCTTGTTTGGTTGAGAATCTGGATTTTATGTTGTTGTTGTTGTTGTTGTTTGAAGGTAGATAATGCTTTTATATTAATAATCCTTTCTTCCTAAATTTTAAGGGAGGAATTGGGAGTCGTGAGTGTGGGTAGGCCAGTTGTGGTAACGTGTGGAATTATCCAAATTAAACATCAACATCAACAGAAGATGAACACAAAGCAGACCTAATGTAATTTTCCTAAGATTATTATTAAAAGACCTGTTCAACACGTTTTGCACAGAAATGAAACTAAAGGCCAGGCCTCTGATGCATTTTAGCAAATATTTTTATTAGCAAAGGTATCTCTTGATTTGTAAAGTTAAACTCATAGAGGAGTAGTAAGATAACAGATAAATTCCGATCATGGTAATCAAATCCATTAAAATAATATTTCCCTTGAAATCAGTACAATTTAAGTTTATAATTCCCTTTAAAATGCAGAGAAATAGAGTAAATACTGCCTGAACCATTTTTGCTGTTCTATCATCAATATATATATTTAAAAAAAAAAAAAAAAACCAAAAACAGCAGTGAATTAATGAGAATATAATGGGCCAAAAAGATAAAAGTCAGCGGGATTCTTAAATGTTTACATGGTCATCTCTCATTTCACTGTAGCGGGGCATTGCACAACATACCTTGCTTTCTGTCACCTTGAGTTGGGTAGGAGACACTTCTAGCCTGACAGAGGCTATGAGGTTTAAGTGGAGCAGTTGTGGGACGAAACATATCAACACTCCCTGGAGCAGAGAGAAGAGTTGTGTCCTCTCCAACACGTATATCTGAAGGATAGAGCCTGAGAGCCGGAAACTGTCTTATGAGGTCCCTCTTCTGCGGGATATCTGTGCATTCCCAGTAGGAAGGAGGAGGTTCTCCTTGCAGTCCTGAAGATGACATTTTGGAGGTGTATCTATTTTATCTAGCCGAGGTTGAATTTTCAAAAAAACCAATGCTCTAAAATGGTGTACTGTTAATCTGCTTCGTATTAACTTAAAGTTCTGTTAGCAGAGTTTTATGATTCAGCATTTTACTTATAAATAATTCAGAATAATAAAACTAAGTTTGATGAAAGCAGTTTTGTGCAAATGAGAAGAATAAAAATCGGTAGGAATACTGATGAGGGCTAGGCGCAGGATTTTCCTATACTGGAGCTCAATAATGGACCCTTCATTTTTTTATCCAGGCTGAGAACATAAAGTACAATTTAACTTTCCAATTCTGGTGAAATTGAGGTGCAGATAAAATTCCTTTATCAACAGTTTCTGGTAGAATTCTCTATTCTCTGAAAATTCTGTGTTCTCCTCTATCCCTCAATTCAATATCAATAAAAATTGTATCTGAACAGCTCCGTTCAGCAGTGGCTGATAGATTAATCTGCCAGGTGCAAACTTCAAGCAGTACTACTATTGAGAAGGTGGAAAACATTTATAATGTATTTATTTCTAGAGAAAGGTTGCTTTTTGTTTTGGTTTGATTGTTTGTTTTTAACTTAGATGACATTGCACTGTTTTGAGTCTGTTCATTTTCAAACTCTGCTTTATTACACAATGTAGCTTAGCTGTTATTTCTACAAATTCTGTATCCCTTTTCTGAACCATATGTTGCCTGATGGATACACTGGTTGTAGATCTCATTACTTATCAGATTTGGGAAAGAATACTCTCTTATTACCTTTCATATTTGCAAATCTGTTTGTGGTTAGACTGCTTCTTTTCTACCTGACTTATATTGTCTCATTTCTGTTTGACACAAGTAGCTATAAAAGCAGATTTATGATTCTGCTTTTCAATTATCTCACCAAATATGCTGAGCTAGCTGGTTTTAATTGTTTGGTTTTTTTTTGACTTTTCAGGGTTGTTGACAATGATCAATGGCCTTCATTTAATTCACATTAATTTTCAGTACTTTTCTCTGTCATTCATAATTTAGTTCCACTATCAATATTCTCCGTGTATATTGAATAAGAGCAAGAGCATTGCTTGCGGTGCTTCTGTAACTACATCTTCGTATACCGGTCCATGTTTATTTCCAGTCCAGTCTGTGAAAGGCTATTCTGGGCAAATTTTGAAAAAACATTATATAGTGGTTTTTTTTTTTTTTTTCATTTGTTGTTGTTGTTGTTGTTTTTTTTTCTGTTGGTAAAAACTGTTACTTTGACAAGAAGTCTAATTTTTAGTTTTGAGTTAGTAAGGAGGGATTGTAGGTCAATATTGATCATTTATCTCTAGGAAGCTAGTTGCTTTCCTTTGCAAAATGCTTATTAGTTATTTTTTTGTTGTTGTTTTTAAATAACTTACACTCTGTATTGAAGTACAATCTGTGCAAAATTTATTCCATTCCATATGTTTTTTACATGTTTGTCCTGGTTAGCACTTTTTAATGATAAAGTTATCTGAACAACTTGTCCTGTGTTTGCTAACAAGGATTTTTATGTCATGGTTCTGTTTTTTTTTGTTAGTTGTTGTTGTTTGATTTCATTTGACTTGGTTTGGTTTATTTCTTAAGAAAGTTTTAAGATTTATAGGGAGATTACTAATTTTCATAACTTGATTGCTGCAGTTAACAAAGAAAGAATAAAGTTTTTAAAGCACAACTGCAATATCAGACATTTCTGACATGGGCTCAGCCACTGGCTCGTCAGTTCCTTTGGCAGTAAAAATTGAGATTTCTGTCCCATCACTGATTATGATATGCAGGTCCACAGACTAGAGAAGGTGCAAGAAGGCAGTCAGTCAGTCAGTCCTGCATCTTTTCTCCTAGAACAACATAATAGCTGTGTATCGTGCCAATGAGTCATCCTGCTGTGTGTTGGTTACTCAGCAGCTGGGCGAAATACAGACCATGAGCAAAAGTAATCATTGAATGAGCATGGGATGAAAAGGATTGATTGTGCATGTTTTGATTAAAAGGTCAAGTGCAAAGCAGAAATGATGATGACAAATGGAAAATATTTTCTCTAAAATAAACAACTAAAATCAATTCTGTAGCCTTTATGATAATGTTGAAATTGCTTAAGCTAATTATGATAAATGAGGCTAAATGTAGTGTGCCTCACTGGCTGAAGATACTCATGCAATGTTATTGTGCCAACACCCAACACCAAGTCTGGCAGAGCCATTAATCATTTCAGAGATGTGGTATATGCTTTTGGTGGTGGGTTTAGGACTTCATATATATATAATGTATAAATGTATAAATATACTTTTATGTATAGAAGTTTAATGTCCATGCAGTGTAATCTATCTGAGATTAAATGTTTTCTGCAGGGATGAAATTCTTGTCTCTTTCAGTCTGGGTAGTCCATATGGATGGAGCCTAGTGAAAACCTATAAACTGAAGTAGTGACCCAACACTGAATTATGTCATAATATCTGCTTAATTATGAAAGACTATCTATGATCATGCATCTGTAGGGGATCTGGTTCATCTAACTTGGGCACATAAGTCCTTTGAATTAAGGCCGTACTATTAATATGTAATTTGCAACTCGATGAAATTTAACTTTGTATTGTAAAGAGAGGTAGTTTAGACATAAAGTTTGAAAAGTAATTCTGTCTATGCTAGAGGCTTTACAACACTTCTCAAAAGTGCTTAATATACCTAAGGAGGACAAGGGAAGAAATTATAAGGAAGGAAAAGCATTTGAGAGTTGAATAATGAACTCTGGAAGGGCTTTATCGATTTGGTAGCAGGTTAAAACTTTAGGTAGGTGATAGAGTGAACACTAAATTGAAATCCATTAATCAGAAATATGGAGAAGCAGTATTTAAGCTGAAAATGTGTTGACCTGTGTGTGTTGAGAAAGGCTGTTCAAAATGGGAAGTTCTGAAAACCCTACAAATACTACACCTTAGTGTCATTGCTGTGAATGTCGAGGTAGCACAATAATAAAGCCTTCCAGTGATACAAGAGTAATGTACATGCCTTATTGTACATAACTTCTATTTGTATTTTTGACACTTTATATATTTCTCTGTCTAGCCCCCTTTTAGAATACTAATACAATAAAAGAATGATATCAAATAATTTTACTCTCAAAGTAGATGTGTGACTTCAATCTATGTAGAGTTCTCTACTAAATCTTTGTAGCTGTGTTGTCAAACCATTTCCCTTGACATGTAGATTTTTTGAATGTATTTGATAGGTTGTGTGATAAGAGCTGTTTTGCACACCCTCAGGTAGCTCAGAGAGACAAGGGCAGGAGGTGCGGTCCAAATAATGGCCTGCTGGGATACTTTCCAGCCCATCACTGGGGGTGTGGGATGCGTTGTGGCATGCAGGGGAAAAACAGCTTGAGATCTCACAGGACTTATTATGAGATGTGCAGGGGAGGAAGTAAAGGTGAGAAAAGGTAGACATTAATGGGATTTGGAGAGGAACAAGAGTGGAAGAATAGAGGGGTAGGGGGATAAAAAGGGCTGACTGCATGTGGATAGTGGGCTGTTCAGTATGCTGGTCAGTCTGTGTTCATGTGAGTGTCAGAGTTTGTGGTCTACATGGTTGCCCATGTGTACAAGTAGTGCATATGTGTTCTCTGTGCGCCTGTGCCTGCTGGGAGCACGGCTTCAGTCTTGCTGCTGCTTGGACCTAGGGGCACAAGGCAACAGCAGAATCGCCTGAAAGGCTTTTGGATCCAGCATGATATATTTTTCTTTAACAAAATTAACCTTCAAAACTATTGGTAATTACTATTAAAAGTCATCATTATTAAAAATATATCACAAAATGATGAAAACAGAGGGACATACCTCATATAGACCGTGTATAGATAATTTAGTGATGGAATAAACATGGAATTCCAGAATTAGACTCCAGATATGCATTTTTATAATTTCATTATCATCTTACACAATTTTACCTAATAAAATAATACTGGATAAAATGTATCTTCTTTGTTTCTTATATATTAATCAGGTTTGTTTTGCTTAACTTCCTGTTAGAAATTTCAGAACAACTGGTATTGCTTCATGGTTCTTTACATAACATTCACCATCTCAATTATATTACTATTTTAAACTCTGCTTTGAACCTGAGCAATCTTTATTTTGGTGCAGATACAGTGAAAATTGCAAATCCATGAATATTAAAAAAAAAAAATTGCATTTCCTTTTGAAAAGAAACTATGAAATGTTTGCCCATGTTCTCCAAGGTACTTCAATACTGAAAACTGCATCTAGGCTGTTAGTGAGGCTTTGAAAATCACCTACATGCCTCTTCAAAATTTCAAAGAGAAGTATGAAAGTGTTTATTCCTGATTTTTCTATGTACCTATTCAGTCTTTAGGTACCTCTGAAAAAGCAGGATCTGAGGCATTTTTCAGATTTTTACTTCTATAGTCTAATTTTTTGTTCTTCTGTGAACTGATAGTATAGATGTGAGTGCAGGCATTATAAGCATAACATTTGACCCCAAAAGGATGAAATCTCTGTTTGTTTTAAGCTCATTGTCTGTTTTTCTTCTCATGGGTTTTGTTTGGTTTCTAACTCATGATGTTTGCACTTGGAGCTTCATGGAACATTTATTTTCCAGGATCAAGGTCCCTGTTGCTTTAGACAAGGATCAACGGGGGAATGAGATACCATTAGTAGCACTGAGGTTAAGTCAAGAGATGGTATGGTTCTGGCTGAGGGCAGTAAGGCTAATGGGAACATTTATGCTGCTCTGAGGAGCACTGAGACTTCAGGAGCACATCTGAAATGCTTGTACACCAGTGCATGTAGTATGAGGAACAAACAGGATGAACTAGAATCTTTGTTCCTTTCCCAGAGTTATAATATCACTATAATTAGTTAGACTTGGTGGGACGAGTCCCAGTACTGGATTGCTGGGAGGGATGGCTTTAAGCAAACTTTAAGCTTCTCAGGGAGCTAGTTAACAGTGTCCGCTGGGAATCTGCTCTAGAGGGTTTAGGGGTCCGTGAGAGCTGGTCACTTTTAAAGAACCACTTTTAAAAAGCCAAGGAGCAGGCAGTCCTCCTGTGCCTCAAGTCAAGCAAGCAGAGCAGAAGACCAGCTTAGCTGAACATGGAACTTCTACAATTTGGGTGAAAAAAGAAAATATATGACCACTGGAAGCAAGGTCAGGCATCAGGAGGAGGTTACAAAATCGCAGTTTACATCTGCAGGGACAAAACAAGCTGAACTTAAGATGACACTGTCCAGTGTGGTAAAAAAAAAAAAAAAAAAAAAAAAAAATTTTTTTAAAAATTGAAAAAAAAAAGGGAAATATAAG
>VXAV01003487.1:21663-31822 GCA_013399715.1 Alectura lathami
CTGTCAAAAAAAACTGGAATTTATTAACTCTACATTAGAATCACATTTAAAAAAAAAAAAAAGCTACAGCTTCAGTTTACCAGCCCCCCAAAATTACACCACTGAAATCCAAGAAACAGCTTTTTTTCCCTCCTTATTAGAGTACACTCAACTATTTTCTCAAGATGGTGACAAGACTTATCCTAAAGAGCACAAAGGTGATAAATGATCCAGTTCTTAGGAGGAAGGCAGGCTAGAAAACCAGAACTAAATAAATAACTGCACTGCTTTAAGAAAAAAAAAACAAGCCATGAATTCAGATCATGGTAACTCTTCTGCAGTACATTTGGAATATGAAATGAAGACCAGCTTTGTGTGCACTGAGCAAGCAGCTCAGTGACTGAATACGCAGAAAGACAAAGAATGGTGAATTGAGTGCCTGAAAGACACTAAAGGTATTCAGCCATGAGCTATAGAAACAAGAGTATGATCGCAGTGCACGAGCTGCTTCGTGCTGGCTTGCTGCACGCACGCTCCTCCTCATCAGTAAGCACAAGATGAATCACGTTTCATCGAGGAATCTTGATGTACTTGCTACCTCCCTGCTGCTTCCCTGTGAAGCTGTTAAAAATTCCTATTCATGATATCCAGACATCAACCAAACTAGAGATAGTCAACTCAGCACAGGACTGACTGCACAAAAGCCAAGCCTCCAAATAAAATAACATTCCCTATCACCACAACTCAAGAGCTCCCATAAGGAGCCTAAAATGCAATTTTTGGTCTGAAACACTCAAGAAAAATTATAGGGTAAGTTTGAAGTATTGTTCTGTAGCCAAGCCAGCACTTTTCACTTACACTTCTATTCTTAAGTTACCCAGATCTTCTTTTGGCCTTTCAGAGTTTTCTTAGACCTCCCAGTTCACTCACATGAGACAAATTTAGACATGCAAATACTGTAAGTGTAGCTACATTCCCTTTTTGTACTGAAGCAACATTCTTCCAGAGTGGCACTTGTGTAGTTTGAGTCCTCAAAGCTGCAAGCATAGCTTTAGGGTTTGGGTTTAAGTCCAAAATAAAGAATGAACATGGAAAGCAGAGGTTGCACACTTGAGTACCGCCCTGTGTTTCAGCACACTACAGAACATATGACTAGGCAGGCTAACCCCCCAAGCACAAGGAAGGGGCAAAAAAAGGTTGCTCCCAAACTTCAAGGCTTCGTAACTTCTCAGATTACCACAAGGCAAGATGCATTTCCCATGCCTAGACAAGTTTCAATAAACTCAACACACCCTCCCAGGGATTATGTTTATTATTGCACTTCTCTGCCTAATCCTTCCTTAACACTGTTCTGAGAAGTTACATGACTGTGTTATCTAACAGTCATACACAAGGCAGTAAGGCATTACCTCAGGAGAAGATTTCATTTGTTTAGCATCAACACTTCCACTGTTCTCCAACGATTTTCTTTTCACACCCCCAATTCTTTTAGATTTATCTGGAACAGAAGGCGATCAAGATTAGTATTTTAGCACAAGCATGCTACTTGGTACCTGAAATAAAAAAAACTGCAGCTCTTACCGCATTTTCCATTATTGTCATATATGATTTCCACATGAATCAACTCCGGATCCAGAGTTTTTAAAGCTGGAATCTTGAAAAGGAACAAACAAACAAAAAAAACAACACAGGAGCCAGTTAGAGGTAAAAGTTATAGTTTGAATGTATTTATCTTAGATGAACAGGTATAGATGGTACAGATGAAGCTTAAATACACTTGCCTTCTGGACACAAACTGGTGCTTCAGAGCACCACCTACACAGCAAAGACAACTAGATCACATTTGTCTCACTCTTCACATAAAACTTCCAGGCCTCCCTTATTTTGTGTAGATGGCCACTCGTTACTGACAGTTGTGCCACCAGCATGAAGTCACATGAACACTTTGGATAACAGAACACACTGCACTACAGCGATCCCTACTTTCTTGTAGCTTAATGCATTAAGGACAGAATGAAAAATGGTGCTGGTGGGGATATAAATAAAAGATCTCACCCATTCCCCATCTCTGTTTGTAAACCCACATCAGCTGGTTCTTACCTCCTGACAGTTGACCTCTAGGGTTCTCGTGGCAGGATTGCCATTTACAACAACTGCTGTGAACCACTGGGTAGATGGATCCAGGCTGTAAATTCTAATTTTTGAACCGATGATATTTTTTCCACCTTAAAAATCAGAGGAAAAAGAAACAACAAATGAAAACACACAAGAAACGTGCATAAGAATGAGGGTGCACAAAGACCATCATGTTATCCAGGTTCCAACACAAATTTAACCACAGTACTGTATGCAAGATGCAAGTAAAATGAACTGAGAACCCTGAGCCTACTTCCATATAACTGAGGGGGAAACAAAGCCTTATAAAATTATGTTCCATATTCCCTTGAATAGGTCAGTGAAGTTTCTGGATGCTCAGACATGCAGCAGGAGCCAGGCCGACCTCCAAAATTCAGAGATTGAAACAGATTGGTGGACAAGAAAATGAGAATTCACTTATTACAGTCAGGATTTTCTCTCCTCTGCAGCATTGCAAGTGACAACTCTAAGCTGTAATATTTTCCTTCCCATAAAAGCAAGACATTTCTTGCATATGCAAGTATATGATTACAAAGACACTTGCATGAACTAGTATGCAAGAATCTGAGGCCTGTAAAACCAAAACCAGCAATTTAAACTTGACTAAGAAAAAGTCTCTATGAAAAGCCTTTGAAGTTAAAAAAAAAAAAAAAATGCTACTTGAAAACAGGCAACTCCCAATAACTTATTTCCATGGGAATTGCTACACATTTGCTACATCTTTGGAAAGTGTCAGATCCTCTATAAATACCTAAATTCTGCACTCACTCTTACAACAGAAATACTTGATACTCAAGTTTCCATAATGCTTCACATTTTACATTCACTGCTGCAAAATGAAGAGAGTATTTTTTTTTTAATTTAAAAGGCACCACTATGATTTATACCATCAGTGCAAAGATTTCCCTTTTCACTTCAGTATCTATTGACAAAGCATTCTGCCACAGAGCATACTTGTACCTTGTACCAAGCGTGTTTCATCTAGGTGTTTCTTAACCAAAGCCTGAATTTCTTCATTGACATTTTGATCATCCTTAAGAGGAAGCCTGGAATTGTCCACATCCTATTTATAAGCAAAATATAAAAGTCAATTTGATTAACAAACAGGCACAAGTATTTAGAAACAAGACAGCAGCAATCCATGTAGGTCCAACAAGTTCCTCATTATTCCATGTTCTCAGTTCCCAGGATACCATACGTATTGCAAAAGACATCACTTCCTTACCACTGACCTGGAACTACCATCAGCCATCCCAGAGGGAGATCTCCTGATTCACTTTAACATTGCTCTAAAAACAACCTGGCTTTGTTTTACAGCCTTGCTAATGAGCACTCGGTTTAACAGAGCCATTTTTTAAATTTAGGATTAAGCTCTTAAAAGCTGCAAATACACATTTTGATTAATCCCGAGCAAATATAAACACAAATATTTCAAGTTTTATGTCTCTATTTGTGTTATAACGTCAGGATCCAGTGTGCCTCAAAACACCATTATAAAGCGTTCGTACAAATGAAAACAGAGGCAGCTACACCTAAACTTCTCTTAATTCAGCACAATGTATTTATGTAGGGTTTTTTGTTTGTTTGTTTTTAATGTTTTTAATCTAAAATAAGCTCCTTGACAATACTTACAACTGACTCTGAAATTGAGAGCAAGTTTTTAACAACAGCTCAGAGAACCAAGAAAAAAGGGTTACATTTTTCTCTGGTATCTGTAAGAAGCAGAAGGCTCAGGAGTAGTCAAAGAGCTGTTATTTAAGATGCCAGAAAAGCAGCACTCCCCACTGCTGTATTGAGAGGAGGCTTCCATATAAAGACATCTATACTTGCTTTTCGAGCCAACACAGGCAAGATGACAATCTGCAGCATACATTTAGCCTCAAGTGATTCATTTGTTCGTTTCTCAGACTACGGTCTACTCACTGACTGTTCACAGGTTAAAGCAGTAGAACATTAACACTGGCACTACTAGCAGCCTCAGCATGGGGCATCTATTAGTCGTTTCATTCAGACTGTTTACAGGTCTCCAGAGTAGTCTTCTAGGAAGGTTAAATCCTTTCCTAGCAGCAGATACCATTCCTCAAAATGCCTGAGCAGTCAGCCACATGGGGCAATTGCTTCGACCTGCCTCTACCTAATTTTCACCAACAAGTTTCCTCCTGGTGCTAAATAAGGGCGTTATAATTCAGCCGTCTCATTTACATCCTGCCTGCTTCCACAACTGTTTAGGATTAGAAATCATGTGTTTCCATTAAGCAGTAAGATTTATTCCAGACATCTCTGCAGTTCCTTTCACAGCACAGAGGTCATGTTCCCAAGACAAAAGGAATCTATTCCAGATTAAGCCCTACTGTCAATGTGCCGCAACTGCTGTCACCTGAGCTGAATGCTGTCCTAACACATCCCTTCATCCAGCTGTCTTAAACAACTGTGTCCTGGCCATGCACACTGCGTTCAGAACTGATGGCAATACACACCCACTCCAAGGTACATCCATCTGAAGGCTGCATTTAGGATATATTAACTTCAGATATCTTAAATATCGAGATAAAAAGGTTTATATTCTATTTTTCCAACGCCGCACAACGTTACCTGAATGGGTGTCAAAAGGTCTTTAGAAAGAAAAACACATTTCTCTTCACCGAGATAGCGTACTGAAACCATTGATCCCAATCCAGCTTTGTCCACTAAGGATTTGTAAGTCTAGAAAAGTGAAAAGCATTTTGTTAGGAAGTATAAGACCTCATTATTTCTCATTGATTTTAAGTAATTTTAGTTCTGCATCTATCTCGCTGTTAACATTTCACACCTACATGTAACTCTTCAAACAAAGCAAGTTTCTAATAAAATTTCTCATGTAAACCTAATAAAGAACCTACCAGATGACATTTGAAATTCATTTCATTTCTTAGAAAGAAGAAAGAACTCAGTTCAGTTGGCTGTCACTAACAATCATTAACCATTCATCTCAGCATGAAGAATTTACTAGCATGAAGAGTTCCAGCTGGGGGTCATGTTCATGAAAAACCCTCCTCATGGCAGAGCAGGGGAATAACTAGCAAATCCATGAAAGCCTGCAGCAGGGCTTGCATTTAGGTTCTCAAAGCTCATGCAACATTGGTAATATACTGAAGCCTTAGTTTAGGCATTAATGCCAAACTAATGCCTAAACTAATGCCAAATGATAGAAATGCCAAAATTAATGCCTAATGCCTAAAACTAATGCCTTCGATAGCCTCACAGTTATAATACAGCTCTGGTACAACAATGTGGCTGCCATTGGGCACACCAAAGGCTTTAAAAGCAGCCATGAAGCTAGCTTCCTTAAAAAGCTTCTGAACTCCTGTTGATCTGAGCACGGTTAAGTTTTGTCTAGCCTTCAGTTAACAGCTCCGAGAGGGTACACAGCAACAACAGCAGATGAGCAAGACCACCTCCTGCCTGTGTGGAAGGGGCACTTATGCCCCATTTAAAAGAGATGAAAGAAATAAGTGAAACAAGATAGTTCTCATCAGATATGGAGGGCTTCTAAACTAATCAAAGACAGATCTTCCCCTTCGTTGCTCTCCGTTCATTTATGACAGGTCTGCCGAAGGGGCCAGATCCCCATCAGAAGAGCTGTTCTTCCAGGAGCAACCTGACCCTATGAGAGCTCTGCAAAGCCATTCTGTCTGTCAGCAGACACTCTACCATATACTTGATTCAACTGCTGTAATCAAAATTTAAATAAATCCCTACTTCTCCTCTGTGACTCCTCCTTTCCTTCCTTGTTTGGTGGGAAAGGGAGGAAAAAAAAAAAACTTCTTTGCCAAGGCAAGCTCCAATAGTGTGTTTTGCTTTACCCTGCACGGTTCCTATGAGTGTGCATGGCATGAACTGACGCATTAAACACAGCAGTGAAGGAAACCTCGTGCATAAGATGAAGGTGAGTATCCAGAGCTGCTTAGATACAAGGGAAGAGACAACAGCTAAATTTAAACAAGCAGGATTTCAAAACATCAGCAAATCTGGCGGTAAAAATACCAATATTGCTGCAAGGGGAAGGAAATAAAATTAAGGAGTCAACCCTCCATTTCCTCTCCCACCCTGTTTAGCTGTGCTTCCACTGAATATCTGCTTAAGACTAGCTCTGCTGACAACAAACCTCAGCTAGAACAGCAACACAAATCACACTGCACACTTCATACCTAGCAAATTTAAGAGTATTAAACATGGATGACAACTTCAGCATAGAGTAAAGCAAACTTCCATCTTGGTTTGGTTCACAACTACTTTTATGAGTAGCGATATCCAGAAAGTAAAATCACACTAGCTGAATACACTAAGAGCAGTCCTCTGTTCACCTCTACTGGCTGATCTGCATAACCAGCCATGCATGGCAGCTGCAAGAAGCTGAGATTACTGGCTTGGACAGCATAGCTCAGGTTTTTATGTGCAGAAGAACTAGGATCTGTGGCAGACAACCATTATATAAGAGTTATTAAAATTACTTTTGTCTCAGATCCCAAATCACTGTACCCCAGCAAAGTAAAACACGAATTTTAGATCAAAAGACACGCTGCGCTTAGAAATCTGTCATTTGTCCTTTTTCTCTCTATTCTTAACCACAATTTCATGAAACAAGAAACATGAAACTAGAGGGAGAAGGAATCAACTCTGTACAGGACAGTGGTTTGGGAGGACAGCAAAGCAATAGAAATACATCCCTGTGTCTCTAGTCACAACAAACCAACTTCAAACGCTTACGAGCTCTGCCCAGCTCTGGCTGCACAGTGAGCTTCAGCCTCCCCGCATTTCATGAGGGGTACACAGCACAAGGGAAGCTGTACTTGAGAAATCCACATGTGTAACAAGCAGAAAGCACTGTGCTTAGAAGGTGGAAGAGCAGAACCAAAGGCAGTCAGGCCAACTGTATACTTGCCATTGCAGGCCACTGGACAGGCGACATAGAACTATCAGGAGTTTTTCTTTCAGCCAGGACTAGCTTCTGCTCCACCAGGAATGCTTTCATTCTGGGGCTGTAGACCTCTATCCATCTTCTCTTCTCCCATGACTCATCATCAAATTCCACACAAATCTACAGAACAGAAGTGAAAGCATGACTAACCTTAACATTCAAACACATGCAGGAGAAAAATTATAAACAACAATTTCTTCAAAACAAACACACACACACACACATTGAAAGTACTTCTAACGAAAGCACAAACATTGCCCTTCTGTCATACAATTAAGCAATCACTAAAGAACCCTGACTTAGTGTAAGTGTAGTTACTGTTAACTGTCACCACTGCTGTCACATAAAACATTAATTTTCTTATTAACTCTACGAGCTTCCCACCTCACAGAGTCCCCTTGATCAGGGACAGTAACTGTGTTAGCACTGCCACCAGTGTTTACAGTTGGGGGAAAAAAAAAAAAAAGCAAGGCAAAAGCAACATTAAAGGACTGTATGCTACAGTGGCATGTGCATTTTCCACAACCAACATGAAGTACCTGAAGACAACCTGTTTTTCCAGAAATACTTTAAGAGTGAGTCCAAAGAATAGCTTCAATGATTCTACTGAAAGCACAAGTGACAGTAAGCCAGCGAAGGAGACCAAATTATGTATGTAAAGAAGGTCATTTCCTGACTGCTTTTAACTGGTATTTATCTCTACAAATCTCTGAAGCATGTTTACAAACTATTCAAGAGGCAAGCAGTTGTCACTACAGGGCAAAAAGGTGCCGGCCTCACCAGTTTCAAGAATGGCATTGTCATGCTTTCATAAGCAACATGGGGAGATGACCAAAAGACTGAGGGGAAAAAAAACACAGACAAAACCTTGTCTGACTACAAGAATCTTAATAACTCTGTAAAGAACAATTCCCTCAGAAAGGTGTCTCCTTGTTCCCCTCAGATACCGCTGTCCTAAACATAGCATTTAACTAGTTTACCCCAGAAGGGTAACTGAGTGAACTCTTGGCAACTTCCCCTTTGTTTAGCTTCCCTGTGAGGGGAGAAACAAGTAGAAGCATGCACACAAAATGCCATTATCACAGCCAGGAGTTGTGGAACTGATGGGTGCAGAAACGATTTTGGGCATTTTGAAGTTCACAGAAACGGTGAAAGAGATGAGCAAACAGCAGAACTCCCAGAACCAGAAGGGCTTGTTTTGCCTGCAGGATCAACCTGCACCAACAGGAAAACACAGTTGAGAAAATGCTTCCAGAAGTAACCGACCAGCTTTCATTTCTGTAGCTGGGTCCTGATGTTACACAAAAAGCAAGATTTGAGATATTAACCATCTTGGCTCCTCTAGATAGCTTTTTTTTTTTTGTCAATCCATCACTACTTAGCACCTTCCTAAACACTCCTCTTCCACAGAGACACAATAGAGACAGGAGGTGGTACGTATTTTTGGTACAAAAAAGGTCATTTTGCCTCCATTGTCTACTTCACAACTTCAGTAACACTTTTGCACTGAAGAACACACCAAGTTAAGCACTGAAGTCCCCAACGGCACCTCTAAGACCCAGAGCCTTCTGCAGCAACATCCTCCTCCTCCTCCTCACACCAAGGAAGGGATGGGCACAGCCCCACCGGCCATACTCGGGGAAAGCTCCCCCCTGGCCGCAGGCACAGGACAGAAGCTCAGCCTCCAACGACTCGGGACTCTCCACAACACATCCCACAGTTTACACATTCAAGAAGGAGTTAGACACACAAAGGTTTTCTTTTTGTTTGGAAAGGTGCAGGTGCTTCCTCGGTTAGTCAGAGGTCAGGAGATTCTTCCCGTTTAAGAAAGCAAGGATATGGTTTTAATAGGAAGAAGGCACTGCTCTTGCTGTCATGGGCAACCTGCCCAAGTTCCTTGTAGAAACAAATTAGAGTAACATGCAACAAGATTCTGTTACAGTAAGGGAGAATCATGCCTAGCAAACGCTCCATGTCCTACAGCATGGCTCCCACAGGGTCGGATAGTTTCCTGGCTACAGTTGCCAGAGCCCCTTAAGAGCTCCAGTCACATTGTCAAAGCCGCCACCCACATTTCCACCAGAGCGCAGTTAATGAGTTACGCTAAGCTTGCGCATAAAAATCCCACCAGAAGTCATTATTAAGAAGCAGCCACCGCGCAACAAGACTGTGAGAAGCCTCCAAGGCTTGAAGACAGGAGAAACACTCATTCACCACCAACTTCTTCAAAGAGAAGGACACAAAAGTCACCCCTCAAAAAAAGTTTTGGTTCCATTAGCAACTCCAGCCTCTGTGGAAACAAATGGTTTACAGCTGACAAGGTCTTAAATCACATTTGGGAAACATGCAGAAATAAAGCCTACGTAAACCATGTACAACAACAAAAGTTTTCCTGATGTCGAAAGAAGGCAACTCGCCTCGAATTAGCTTGAGGGAACTTCCGGCAACAGCACGGCACATCGGGGACTTCGGCCAGGGGTGCACGTGTTTCCAAGCATGTCAGGCAGCGAGTTTACCAGGAAGACCTCCACCTTCCAGCACTCTCTCACAACAACAGCGCAGGTGACGGACAGAGCACAGGCACGCAAGCACACACGAAGCTCGCCGGCCACAAGGCGAGCACCCCAGCCTCACACGGCCCCTCGCCGAGCCCCGTTACCTTCAGGTCCGGTTTGGAGATGTCGGTGTGCGACACCGCCCGGATCCTGCCCGCCTTCCAGGGCCATTCCGCCACGCGCTCCGCGTCCCAGGGCCCGTCGTCGTCCCCGGACAGGCTGAGGAAGCGCTTCCCGACGAGCAGCGACCAGCTCCCCTCGAGCCTCAGCACCATTTTACCTCATCGGGAGGCCTCCTTCGGGGGGGAAGAGAGGAGGAGAGGGCGGCGGTAAGGCCCTGCCGGGGGGCCCGCCGCCCGCCCGCCCGCCTTTTTCTGAGGGAGCCGCGGGCGGGAGACGCCGGCCTCCTCCTCCTCCCTCAGACGCCTCCAGGACGCTTCTTGGCCCACGCTCTTGCTAATTGTTGCCTCAGCTGGCGGGGCGGGGGGGGCGGGAGAAGCTGAGGAAACACCAGGCGCTGCCGCAGCGCAGC
>VXAV01003487.1:37360-48675 GCA_013399715.1 Alectura lathami
AAAAAAAAAAAAAAGAGGGAGAGAGAAAAATCCCAGATATTGGTGAATATAGAAGAAATGGGAATAATTTAAAATTGTGTATTTCTCAACGTGACCTAGTTGGTACTGCACAGAACTGAGCCGGATCGGGAACGTAATGCAAAGTGTGTCATTAGGCAGATAATGTAACTCATTTCTCTGTAAGATAGGGATAGAAGTAATCATTCTTGAATATGATTCTTGTGAATTGCTACTAATTAAGCATTATTTTAATCTTCATATTTCCTTTTCCTTTTAAACTTTAATAAGTATTTACACTCCTTAGTACCAGGGAGGAAAAAATGTGAAGCAGCTGCTACAAGTTTTTCCCAGAAGTTGATTATATCAGGTTGGGATTGACTCGTTGGCTTCAGACAAAAGGACAGTGCAAGAAACAAAACATAAGCAGGAGTAGAGATTTTGAGTCAAGTATATTCAAGGCAGCAAAGTAGCTGACACTCTGTGGCTTTGATCTGTCTTCCACCTTGCCCATACTCTTAGTCCAGACATGGGAATAGGCACTGAAATTACTCAGTACCTTAGGTGCAGCTGGAAGTTGCAGACTTGGAAGCGCTGCTCTTCCAGGCTCGCCTCTCCTGCAGTGTGCTGTGGCCGCTTTCTCTGCAGCAGCAGCATCCAGCTGGGCTGAGGGAAGTGCTGGCCAGCTCTGGGGAACACCAACTGGATTCCAGCCTGAAGCCTAGCATTGGTACTGGAGCTGGTAATTATGATGTAGTTTGCTGTATTTGTCACTGTAAAACACTCAGCAATGTCCTGCTCCTTGCTGTGAAGCTCCCCACATCAACTACATGTCTGTAAAACTAGCAGTCTTTTCCCTAGCCATCCCTCTTCACAGCTGCCAAAGACTAATGCCTATTCTCCTAACACTAGATTTTGGCAGGAGAGATTTGTGCCTAGATTTTAAACAGTAAATTTAAACCAAAATCCTAGTGAAGCCAGAAATTTCATCCACTGATTTTTTAAGAAACCACATGTCAATTCTGTGTTCTCCTAAAAGGAGGACTGTAAGCTGTCTTATCTCTTACCTCTTCTCAAAAGAATGAGAAGTCAAAACTGATTTTTTCTTGCTTCCTTTTATTTAATTCCCTTAACAGCATGACTACTAAAGTGCAGTTCTCAAAGGAAAAAAAATAAAAAAGAGGAAGCTACATTTCCCAATTTCTTTTGCGGAAGAACCTGTGTTGTAGCATAGGCTTCTAGTCCTGCTTGTAACTCTTTTATCCCTGCACATAAATCATTGCAGAACTGCAATTTAAAATTCATAATTATAGTTTTCTAATGAGCATATAAGAGGCACCTCCAAGTCACTCCAGGCTCTCTCTGTTGTCCGGGAAACTTGGACACAAGAACAGTAAGGTGTGGCATAAAACCTATTTATGTACCTTGGGACAGCTGGAAATGGATTTGTCTCACAAACAAGTAGGAAAATATTTTAGGTGATTAGAGATGCTTGATAAAGCTGAAAGGGATTTTGTAAATGCAATATTGGAAAGACAAAATCCAACAGCTCATTGGAGGACTTTGGAATTAGAGGGCATGGCTGCATGTCAGGTATTGGCTTCCCCGACTCACCCCACAGGTGTGGTTATGCCTCTGGTTGCAGCAGGCATAGGATGCGTCTCTCTTTGTGCAACATGTAGGTCACAAGCTGTCAATATGAAAATAAATACATTTAATGGACTTCATCTTCCAGCAGGCATCTAGTTGTCCACGCATACCTTGCAGGGAGAGAAGAGAAGCATCTCCAGGAAATCTGTGCTAAAATAGGTGTCTAGAGTAGGTGGGACAAAATACCTCCTAGAGATGTCTCATCATCGACCTCCTCTTCTGTAGGGGACTCTGGTTGTTGACTTCTGCTCCACCCTTCCATTTAGAGTAAATGTTGAACTAGATACTAACATAAGGGGGGATGAAGTCTGTGCTGCTCTTTGGTTTAGACATTGCTGCCCAAGGTAGGCAGGCATTGAATTCATTTTCCTTATTGAAAGCTACTGAGAGTGAACGTTGGTATGAGGCACTAATGAGCTGGTAATACAGGGTATTTTCAGGGTTCCAGTGGTGCAAATGACCTTAGGAATATTAGAAGAATAATATCTAAAACAGGAGTCACAGGAATTGGTTTTGGCCATGAAAGACCTTTTAAAGAAGGAAGAAGAGAAAGCATTAAAGTTCATTATTTTATCAGAATTCTTTAAAGATATCCATTGTTGGTACACAAAGAAAGCAAAATAGTCATTTATGACCATAGGCTCTAAAAGACATGAAAAAAAAAAAACTTAGAAATGGTTCAGAATTCTTACCTGTGAGTATTCCCTAGCACAGTGTGTCAGACATGCTAGTGTGAAGGAAAGGATGGTCCCTTTTCTAGGTTTACCATCCTAACCTATATGTTTGCCCCCCAGATATATTTTGTGTAGACTTTCAAAGTTAACAAAAAGTGAGTAGTGAAAATAGAAGCTTAACTAGCAATAGAAATATTGCTTTATAAGCAGACTGTTAGCATAAGAAACAAGGATGTGCTGTAGTTTGTAGGACTTTATGAGCAGACCGTATCATCTGATGGCTTAAAAATGCAGTCTTAGAGCTTGCAACTGAGAAAGGGGAGATTTAGCCTGGATATAAGGAAAAAGTTTTTTCACGGTAAGGGTGGTGAAGCACTGGCACAGGTTGCCCAGAGATGTGGTGGATGCCCTGTCCCTGGAGACCTTCAGGGTCAGGCTGGACAGGGCTCTGGGCAACCTGGTCCAGCTGTAGGTGTCCCTGTTCACTGCAGGGAGTGGGACTGGATGGCCTTTACAGGTCCCTTCCAACTCAGACAGTTCTATGATTCTGCATTGCTGTTGTTTCACCTTATGGAACGGGCTTTATTTCTGAACGTCTCTGTGCTTTCATTTCCCTTCCTGGGATTAACAAATATTTACCCACTTTTAAAAAGTACCTTCTATTCTTCAGAGAAGTACTGAATAAAACAGTGTAGTGTTACCATCAGCAGCAGGTAATACTGTTAATCTAACACGAACCCTATGGGTATATTGAATATGTTTGGTACCACTTGGTTGTTGTAGTTAGGTTAACAAAGACCCTTACAGGGATTAACTCTTAAGTAACGTCAGCAGCTGCCCACCATGCGTGTTTTGCTGTAGCCCAAAATCAGGGACTGAAATCCTCTCCCTTGCAGTGCATAGAAGGAATGCGCCTGGCTTCTGCAGAACCGGTTTTCTTTTCAAAAGAGCAGTGCCTTGGCCTAGCTACCAGGAAGAGGTTTGTCACACAGACTGATGTAGAGTGCTCTGATATGCTGCTGGAAGACAGCTTGAATGCTGGGACTGCTTCTGCTCTCTGCCTGCCACCTCGGTTCTTCAGAGTTGTAAGGTTAAAACTCTCTCATGTTCTACTGTGCTGCGATAGCTGCAGCTCACAAAGTCATGTCTAGACTGCTTTATAAAATATTATCTGGAGGCATGCCCTCCCCGGTGTGGTGACTTCAAAGCTGGCCCTGCTTTGAACTAGAGTTTGGGCCAGATGACCTTGGGACGCTGCCTGCAACCTAACTTATTCAGTTGTTCTGCAAAGTCAGGTGTAGCCTCGGTGGCATGGAGCTCGGCATGAATTGAAAATCACCCCCTGGATGGTGAGGATGTACTCGAGTACCTGTCTCAGGGAGAGCTCTGTGTTGCTACAGCAACACCTTTATCAGTGCCTTGACTGTTTTCAGGGTCATTCTGGGAAGACAATGTGGTTTTCTGGCACACTTCTGGTGAAATGTAGGTGTACCTTCACGGTCCTGCAGGGAGATTCAGTGGCTTTGTTTCATCCATTTCACTTCAGTTGTACTTGGGAGAATCTCCGAGCTGTAACAGATGCTGGAAATGTTTTCATGGCTGAAATGGGGTCTGAGGGAAAAGAGAGTGCAGAAAACACTCCATCACCTGCATACATTGCAATTAAGAGTCTGATTAGAGCTGGAAGGGAGAGTATGTGCTTGCAGATGCTTGTTTTAGCAGCTCAGGACATTAGAACTTGTAGTTTTCTAGCTGGAGCATGGCTGGAAACTGATATGAGAAATGGAGCTCCAGTACAAAGGATAATCTTTTTTTTTTTTTTTTTTTTTTTTTTTCCCACCTCTAAATTACCTTTATAGAATAGTTTGTGGTATCAATGTAGAGACTTTTAAGAGTCCCTGTTTCCGTTTCTGCTGCTGCTTTCCCTGGTCAGACATGCATCCTTCAGAGAAGTATTAGAAGAACATTATCACCTCTGAGTACCAAATGGCAGTGCTATTCCCACACCAGTCACTCTGACCATCTGAAGTTGTAAGCAGATACAAAGCAAGAAACCACTGTTTGGTCTCCTTAATAGTGGCATTCAAGTGAGTCTTCAGAAAGGAGCAGTGCTTGCAGAGATGGGGGCCTCTGTAAGGATTCTGTAGCAGATAACTTGGACACTCTTATCGCAGTAGGGGTATTTTTCCCTTGTCTTCTGAGGCCTTTAAATTGTTTGTTTGGATCCTGCTTTTGTTCCATTTCACTTCTGGCACTCAGCCCTTTTAATCCCAGGGAAGGCTATTAATTCTTGTTTGTACTGCCACGTAATGAGAGAGAGAAGCAGGATGATGCTGCAAGTTTTTCTTATACCCTGACTGCAGGGGAAAAAAATAGTTATATAATATGTCCATATAAAGAAACTGATTTTCCCTGACATTCTTTTTACTTTTTCTAGAATGAAATAGAACAAGAACTAGCTCTTTTTAGTGTGTTGGAATTTCATAATCATGAGTGTGTTTAGGGTACAAGAGTCAATGTCTTTACTGTGCCCTGTGCTTTGACACTCAGCATTTCTCTTTGCATTTATAACTGAGGGGAAAGCGGGTAGAAAGCAGTGGGTGGCTTACACACCTTGAGAGGAGCAGAGCGGGACACACATGGAAGAGACAGGTGCACTGGCGTACAGGAAGGGAAAGCAAGCTGTGGTAGAAGCATGGGGAAAGCCCTGGAGAAATTACTGCTCACCGCGAGGTTGCTGCTCACCTTCAAGTACTTCTGAGAAGCTCCTGTGGGAAGGCATCTCTGCCAGGTGTGCCAGTGCAGTTGGTTTCCTTCTGCCTCCCTCGGGGCATTCTGCACAAAATTGAAATCTGTAGTTGCCACATCCTGGTTTGTGCTGGGATTTAAATTGGTCCTGAGGGTCAATAGCAGGTCTTTATTAAAACTTACAGTGAAGTAGCATTTATAAAGTTATGAAAGGTTGATTTTACGAAACCCCAGTAGTCTAGAAATTGCTAAGGAATTTTACCTCTAAACAGGATAGGCAGGTACTGCAGTGCCTACAACACTGCATTTGTTGGTTAGAGGCCATTCAGCAAGGGATGGCAAAGAACCCCACTTTGCTTTCCCCTCTTATTGCCTTCAGTTTTTTTAAAACATCTGTTCAGACAGAGAGCCTACCTCTAGAAACTGCAAAGACCAGTCTGCAGCGGTCCTTTAGCTTCTTCCTTGGATAACCAGGGCTGTCTGTAGCCTCCCTCACATTCCTGTTTCCTTGAAGGAAACCTTCTTTCTTCTGCCTGTGGGAGGAGCCCCTTTCGCTCGTTATTTACAGGTTATCTTTAACATTCCCATCTGGATGGCGCCTCAGAGAAACCTTAGGGCCACGCACTGACTATATTTCTCTCAACATTCCTCTTTAATGAATGTCATGCTCACACTAGTACTTACTTTCCTTCCATACATCAATCCGTGTCTGCTCTAAGGGCAGGAATATGGTCGAGTCATCCTATAGTACATTCACTGTTCTGTTGTAGTCATTGTTAAACTCTGTACAGAATCAAAATTCACAAAAGAGTGTGCAAGAATGTTATGAACACATATAATGGATCAGTCCAAAGCTCTGGATGTTTTTATATCTTCTCTTTAGCAGCAGCTTATAATTTGGGCTCAGGAAGGCACATACCAGCAGATTTAAAGAGTAACCTTCCCCTGGTCTTGACTCAGAATACATCAGTCATAGCAATTGGTACAGGAGGTGACCCTTTCCCTTGCTGTTTTCAGAATGATCAAATGTCCTTTTTAAAAACCAGACAGGCTTGGTCTTGCTGCTGGTTTCCAGTCTTGAGAGTATGATTTATTATTAGAAGTCTCTCTCGCAGTTCTCCTTTTAGAAGTTTCCTTTCCCAAGCAAGGGGAACATCTCTGTCACACTTGCCTTCTCACCCCAGCAGACACACAGAGATTTTGTGTTCATGAGGAAGGAAAGCTTCAAGAGGAAGATGGCCAGATCTGAACCTGCTATGGGGAAATCACAAGCTGACATTTCTCCGAGCATCCAACTAAGATACCTGACCAGCACAACTTCCTGTGTAGTCTTTGTCAAATATTGAAGTATGCCCTTGTCCAGCAGGGGCATGGGGGGAAGTGCTTCACAAAAATAAGGGAGTTGTATGTCGCATGCCGAAAAGGAGGCAGTCACTCTTTTTCCTTGCTAAAGCAAGAGGCTGCACGGTTTGATCCAGAGCTCTATTCCAACAATCTGTTTTCTGACCATTGTTTTCTTTGCTCATGCATCGTTTTTTATTAATCTCTTGCCTTTCTTTTTACATGTCTGTTGTAAGCTGTCCATGGCAGAGTG
This sequence comes from Alectura lathami, assembly GCA_013399715.1. NCBI lineage: Eukaryota > Metazoa > Chordata > Aves > Galliformes > Megapodiidae > Alectura > Alectura lathami. The sequence continues at coordinate 44,024 of VXAV01003487.1, forward strand.
TTAAGGATTGACAGGCAGATAATTGGGCTACATGGAGTAGACTTGATGGTTGTACTTGACTGGGGTGAGGTGGAGAGGTGGCAGTAGGTAACAAGGGACAAAGAGACTGATTGATTGTCGGAAGTGTATTTATTGGAATTCAAAGCAGAAAGAGTGAGTTCCAGTCTAAGATACAGTCCTTTTCCCATCAATTTATAAAATGTTGTTATCCAAGTATTTTCTTCATCCTGAAATGGCAGAATGGCAAACATGCTAAATTGGGATAGTTTTCCATGGAGCTGGAGGACCTGTAGGTGCATCAGTCACTGATGAATTAATCTAAGGCACATGGATATATTCCAAGGGAGAGACATCTTGTAACATGTAAATTACAGGAGAGGGTACAGGAAACTAACAGATTTTTCAGGAGACAGTTCTGATGCATAACTTGTGGTATTCAGAGCTTAATATCTGGAGATAGTGAGTATCACTCGCTGATCTTTGTGCTGTGGAGTTTTATGTTGGATTATATGTGGCCAAGCTGTCCCATTTTGGTTACCCAAAATGATTAATTCAAGTGTGCTGGTCTCCATGTTTTTCCCAAGGTCTTGTGGTGAGTCATTGAGAATGAAGAGTGGTTGTTAGCAGTCACAGATCCGGGCTCAAATGCCAGACACATCACTTTTCAGTCAAATAGGCATTTCTTAATCTCTCTTTGCTAATGGCCATCGTTCTGAAGCAAGTAATTCAATAATAAGGCTGGGAACGGCAGCCAGGAAATGCTGACTGTCTCTTCATGCTTTAATGCTCTCCAGAGAGTTCTGTTAACCTTTTCATACCTAGTCCATACCTGTTAGTGTGAAGCTGTAGTTTTAGAAACTGGCATTTTCCATTCTGTGCAGGAGGTAAATCTGAGATCACTCTTCCAAAAGGCTGGGCACGTGTATTTACAAGTATATATATGTACACACACACACATATATATATGCATGATCCCTGATGGGTTGCAGAACATCTATTTTCTAATCAAGCTGTCTTTCCTTTCCTGGGACTGCTTAGCTACTGTAGCTGTACTATACAGTATATTTGTGCACTGGTGGTGCATGTAAATTTTATTTATATTTATATTCATTTCGTTTATCATTTTATTTTCTTCACATGACCTGCAGCACCTAAACATCACCACAGGTTTTATTTCTGATATTTTTCTCTCTGTTCTTGTCTGTTATTCGCAAGCTATTCTAAAATGTCTCCAGGACTGTCTAATCTTGTGTAGGTTCAATCTGCGGGAGGATTCCTTGTCCCTCTCTCTGACATGGCAGTTTCCTGACCCTTTTTTGATTTGGTAACCAACACAGTGTCCTGCACATGTATATTACTCACTCTTCATGTCATGGCTTGGCAATTGTAGTTCAGCTGTGAGGCTGCTCCCATCCCCTCTCCCTGGGCCCAGAGGAAAGAGTCTGATTCTGATAGTGCTTTGGGAGGGGTGGGGGTGGGGTCTGACTTCTCCATGGCAGTGAACTCCTTGGGAAAAGTAGTTTCTAGAACAAGGCTGCATAGTGTTTAGGGTAGGGCTGGTGGCTCTCACTTTCCTAACAAAACTGTTTTATTGTGTTATTTTATTTGGCTCACAGAGACGAAACCATCCAATAGTGCAATCTGCCTAGGATTTTTCACTGCCTGACCTTCTTCCACTGCTAAAGCTGTTCCAAAATGTTCCCTCAGCATCAAGTGGCATCTCTCCTCAGCTCGCGGTGTAAATTAATTCATATCTATCCCTACAGCTTTAACTCTTCATGTGTCATTATTTCTTTATAGACTGTCAGGCAGTTTAATAGCAAAGGAAGGGCTTTCTTCAAGCAAAGCCTCTTTCCAGGATGCTTGGGATGTACACAGCTTACAGTCATGGGGCCGTGTTACCCTGAGACACAACCCATAAGAGAAGGTAGGGGGCATTGTCACCCTTCTACTGATGACTCACTGGAGTTGAATTTCTCCTCTTGACCCTCTGTTTACCAAATAATCATTTAAATAAAGCTCTGTGCATTCCCTTTGACAGACAGGCTCATTAGGTTTTTCATCACTAGACCTACTTTGTGCATTTGTTTGAGGTCAGTCAATGGCCATCAGGTAGTGTTTGTGTCAGTGGTGTACAAATTGGCAGCACAAGAGGGGTCTTGTCGGCACAAGAGCCTATCAGAGAGAGCTGCCAAACAGAAGGTATCTTCCAAGCCTTTTGGACTGTTGCTGCCCACAGAAGAGAACTGAAGGTCAGCAATGATCGTGATGAGCACGAGGTATAGTGAATATGGTGAGCTGGAAGAGGCTGGAAGGTCCCAAGAGGACATGAGGTTGAGAGTTATGTTCTGGGCACTAAAATGTTTGGCTGCAGCTTTGTTGTCCTCTGCGTTATTGTGTGTGTTATCTCTGGTTATGATCCTGTATCTTCTCGTGTTGGTCTCTTCTTCTACGCTTGAAATACGTGGCAGGCACCAAATGGCAATTTCTCTGTACTATGACTACACAAATATTTGTGCGCAGAGATCTGTGCCATAGATTTGATATTATCACAGCATTAACTGTAATGATGTTGTGGAGTGTCTGCAAACATCTGGTCTAAAATCTCGTGCTAAATAATCCTGATACATGAAAAATCTTTGATAAGAGGTTTCTGAGAATCTATTTGGCTATAATATAGAAGCAAGACAACTACAGGATGATTCACTACCTTAGAGTTTGGGCTAGATGGCCTAATGGCTTCTTCTGGAAAGAAGGCAATTCTCCCAGACAGCAGTCTTGTCTGGAGAGGATGGCTGATTTACACGTGCTTTTAGCAACAGACCATCCAGTCCTGTCTCTGTGATGCCAGGACAGCAGTACAAATGCTGTCTGTAGCAATGCTACTGCTGTAGGCCCTGCCTGCAGAATGTTTGTTGGTGGCCCTGAACGCTCAGCTGTAACAAGAAAATACCGGTGTTTGTACTGGAAATGCTGCTGAAACCCAGCGATGTGGACAAGGAGGTACCAGCCTGGGACAGGTCCCAGTGTGAGGTGGAAGTTCCCTCTGGTGGAGGAACAGGCCCACTACAGAGGGAAGAGCCACACCGGGAGGTGGGTGCTGGACTCCCTTTGAAGTTCCACCTAGAAGATCATTTTTGGAAGTGCTGAACTTTAACTACCTGTGTCTATACCTGCAGGTTTAGCTTTTAGAGGTGCTGTGGATCTTCTGGGAATCAGGTCGAGAGAGCCTACATAATATGAGACGGGATGCCTGTTATGAAGGACTCTGAGCTGAGCAGGGGGAAGGTGTTAGGTGAGGGCTGGATGTTGTGTGATGATGAGCATCCACCAGTGGAGGTGGACAGGAGCATGAGGATGGCTGTGGCACCTGGGACTGCTGAGGTCTCTGATCAGCTCCCAGCTCTGCTACCTCCAATTTGAATTGTTCAGTCTCTCCCTAGAACAGTTGTTCGCAATTTGCTCATGATGCACTGGGGAATCTCAGTCACTTCCACTGTCTCAGAATGATGGGGAAAGATTGCTGCAGACGCACAGTTGTAGAAAAGAACAATGTCTTGGGCTCGGAGGCAGGGATCCCGCAGTGCAGCTGCAGTAGCTGGATCCCTGGCCCAAATGCCTGAAACCATGCCAACTGCTCCTTGAAGCATTCTCCAAATGAAGCTTGGGGCTGGTCTTGTTGTCAAGCCTGAGACCTAAGGGTTGCTGCAAGACTATAAGACACATCAGGAATTCCCATGTGTCCTTCTGACAGAAGAAGAAATCAAAGCAGTGGAAGATGCCTTCATGCAATCCAGTTACAATTGAAACAGAATGTGTCAATGTAGCAAAGGAAAAGCAGAACCCAAGGAAACTCAGGGAAGAACAGCCCTTCAGATCAAGCCAGCATCTGTTGACCTGTGTGTGGGCAAATGTTTCTCCTGGAAAATGAACTTCACAGCTGTGTGGGATGCCCTAATGGAAAGTAGTGTGCAGGAGAGATTGGTGACTGTCACTTGGCAGTGATGGCAGTCTCCTGGGCTAATGCCCATCAGTTGTGCCCGCTAACTTTGAGGTGCTGAGGGGGATCTGTCTCTTGCTATATATCCAGGGAGCCCATCAGCACCATGCCTTAGTGTAGGGGTTAGTCTGACAGGAGCAACTGATAAGGTTTGCTTTGTAGCATGTACTGTGCTCAATTCTGGGTCCTCAGTACAAGTGAGTCCTAGACATACTTGGGAGTGGAGGCCACTGAGATGACCAGGGGACTGGAGCAGCTCTGCTGTGAGGAGAGGCTGAGGGAGCTGGGGCTGCTCAGCCTGGAGCTGAGGAGGCTCAGGGGGATCCCACCAATGTCCATAAATCCCTGCAGGGAGATGTAAGAGGACAGAGCCAGGCTCTGCTCAGTGGTGCCCAGAGCAGTGGGCACAGCCCCGAGCCCAGCAGCTCCCCCTGCCCACCAGGCAGCTCTGCTGTGCTGGACAGGGGCCGGAGCTGGCACAGCAACCAGAGAGGCTGGGGGGCCTCCTCCTCCTTGTGGATCTCCAAAAGCCTCCTGGACGTGGGGCTGGGCACCCTCCTCTGGTTATCCCCGGCAGCCTGACAGCCCCCTCCCCGCGCCGCCCTCACCCCGGGGCTCCACGCTGTCAGCAGCGAGGCGGGGGCAGCCCGGC
>VXAV01003487.1:49049-117366 GCA_013399715.1 Alectura lathami
CACGGCCCCGCTGCTCGGCGGTTCGCCGGGGGAAGGGGGAGCCGGGGCCGCGGTGCTTTGTTAGCGGCGTCGGGCGGCCGCGGCTCCCCGCTGCCGCTCCGCGTCCCCAGCGCTTCGGGGGCATTGCTTCCCTTCTGGCACCCCAAAGGGTGTCCTCTGCCCCTCCAGGCTGGGAGGGGGAGCGTGGGGCTCCGTGCACTTGTCATCCTCCTCGTCCGTGGCTAGGTGGGAATAGAATTTCCCTGGAAATGCTTCCAAGGCAACAGGGGAAAACTGAGCAGTCTCGAGATGTCTTCCGCCACCTGACAACATATTTTGCCCTATGTGCCCCACCTGACAAGAGATTTGGTGAGGAAAAGGCATTTTTGATGCCACCAGGAAAATGCATGAGAGTGGGAGGTTATGCTTAAGGTGGGGCAGCAGGATGGCTGGTCCGGCATACGCTCCCTTCTGGAAACGTGGCTGCTCAAGGTTGGAATGCTGAACCACATGAATTGTTTGTGGTTTTCTCTGTCCAGTACGTAGAGCTGCAAGCTCAGGAGAACATCTCTCGTGCTCTGAAGGCATTGTAGAGGATCTGCAAGGGCCTGTCACTTTCTTTGTCTGCAAGAAATGTGCCATGAGGTTGCACCATCAGGGTAGTTCCATTCTAGTAAGGCATTTTCAGGGTCTCATTTTTTGCCTTTTGAGATGAAACAGAAAAAGAAAAACTCGATCTTAGCTATCTCTCTGTATCACAAAGCTGTTGTGGGACTGTTGAATATGAAGGATTTGGGGGTTTTTACAGATGAATTTAGCTCCCAGAGGTTTATGATCTAGATTCAGCTGCAGCTGTTGCTAGCTGTTGTTGGGTTCACACTTCATTCTGAGAAAGCATGTTAAACATTTAAATGATTTAATTTGAACAAATTAACTGCAGATATCTGTGATAGCAATGCCAGATATAGCATGTATTGTCCAAGGCTGCTTTTCTTTCCTTCCTCCTGGACTAATTTCTCCTTTGGAAATAACTGTCATCATGTAATCCAAGTAATCCTCAAGAACAAGGAATGTCTACAGAGGGATGGAAATTTTGCTTGCCTTAGCATGCACATATACACAGGTGATTTCATCTCAGACACGTGGGCTGGGTAAAAATCTGACAGAGGTAGGACACAGCGCAGTTGACATCTGCATTCAGGTAATTAGCTGAACACACGGACCTTCCATTCCCTTCAGCTTTGTCTGAGCAACATGTCACAGCAAGAAATCCTGTGTGGTGGGCGGTACCAATTATTTGTTATACTACAATACCAATAGCGAATGATAACTCGAACATGCAATTTAAATATTAGTCATTTAGTAGTCATCGTTGTAATTAAAATGAATTAATTAAGTATTTAAAAAAAAAAAGAAAAAAAAAAAAAGGAAATCTTGTGCAAACCAGGCTTGATCATCACTATCTTTGCACCACCACTTAGTATATATCCATCATTTAAGAATATTCTGGGCCAGGAGGTGCTGGTTTGTTATGATCGCAGCAAGGAAGTCAAATGTTATAGAGCATTGCTTAAAAAGCCACTTATTGGAGCCAACATTGTAAAGAAAAAGAGGAGAATATAGCTACTCTTACATCCCTTCGTATGCTGGGAGCTGCGTGACATGGAACAGCCCTCCTGTCTGGGTGCAGCGCACCATGCAGATCTGTCTGGGGAGAGGTTACCTCACATTTTAGCACTTACAGAAATTGCTTTAAAAAAAAAAAAAAAAAAAAAAAAAGGCAATTCTGCTCATCATTTATACTGTCAAACAAAAGGGATGTCCATGTGAGAACTTGTTGCTGCGCGTTTTGATGACAACAAGGACAAGCAGGTGGTGTAATTGCTGGTGACCACTGTGAGCTTCCTCCGGGTTTCTTTGTTACAGTTACCCAGCTAAGGTTATCCTGTAGCCAAGGCATAAGCCTAGCACAATGTAAGCCAGAAGGCCCAGCTATGCATGCAGCATAGGACAGCAGAGCAGCACAACCAGCACCTGCTGATGTTAACTGTCGTGTGGCCACTGACGCCTCGATGTGCAGTGGTCTTCGGGTTAGGATCATTACCAAGATCTAATCTATGTAATCTTATTTCCTCATCTGATTATGAATTACCAACTCATCCATCAGCGCTGATAGCTGTGCTCTAAGTAGGATGTGCTGTAAGTAGGATGGCCACCTGTTTAGACATTTTTTGTCTGCTTATGCCTATTCAGCTGGTTTATTTTTTTTCTCCTCAGATCTTGTTAGCTGATAAGGATTATGAGAGAAAGTGTCATGGTGTGTTTTAATCATATTGTGGATCTTGTTTTCTGCTCTTAGGACTTCTGCAAGTCTCCGTGGGGGTTTACTGATATGACTCAGCTAATAGGGAGGGCTCTAAAACCAAAAGCAAACCTTTGCTTTGGCTCTTAAGTGCTTTGTCATTTCCATCATCTCTGTCGCTTATCTGTGCTTTGTCTTCTTTAATTAGTGGGTATGTGTTTCAGTGGCTTTTACATTTGGGGCTTGGACATGCATTTGCTGTCTCTGTCCTGGCAATTTCTGTTTCCAAAATGGTACTGAAGTAGAGGGGGGAGCACTCCTCACCCCTTCCATGTGAAGTCAGGTGGCTGACTGCAAACCATATCATAGGATCATAGAATGGCTTGGGCTGGAAGAGACCTCAGAGATCATCTAGTTCCAACCCCCCTGCCATGGACAGGGCTGCCAGCCACTAGCTCACTAGATCAAACTGCCCAGGAACCCATCCAGCCTGGCCTTGAACACAGCCAGGGATGGGGCAGCCACAGCTTCTCTGGGCAGCCTGTGCCAGCGCCTCACCACTCTCTCAGAGAAGAATTTCTTCCTGATGTCCAACCTAAACCTCCCCTCTTTCAGTTTTAGCCCATTCCCCCTTGTCCTACCATTATCCACCTGTGCAAAAAGTCGGTCCCCCTCCTGCCTGTCAGCTCCTTTCAAGTATTGGAAGGCCGCAATGAGGTCTCCCGGGAGCCTTCTCTTTTCCAAGCTAAACAATCCCAACTCCCTCAACCTTTCCTCACAGGAGAGGTGNCCCAACTCCCTCAACCTTTCCTCATAGGAGAGGTGCTCCAGCCCTCTGATCGTTTTGGTGGCCCTCCTCTGGACCCGCTCCAACAGCTCCACATCCCTTCTGTGCTGGGGGTCCCAGGCCTGGACACAAAGGAGGGCTCATCTGGTCATTCCAAATTCAGTGCATGGACTTTGTACTAATGCTGTTTGGGAGTGCTTGTTTGTTCTGTTCTTCATCTACAACTGTGTGTTGGTCGGCTCCAGAAGAGACAATGATAGAAATTTTGGGGCAAGATTTTACACTGCCATAGTTAAGACTTTTATTATTGTTGGGATCTGCACTAGGTACTGTACAAAAGCAAAACGAGAAGGCAGTCCTGTCCCTGAATGTCTTTTTCCTATAAGACTTCAGTTCTCAGACTAGCTGCAGTCCAGGTGTTTTTGTTTTCCCCCATTCATTTCAATGACTATAGAATCAGGATATTCTTTTTCTCCTGATAGTAGAGAACAGGTGACTTTTTTACAAAGGGGTGTCTGGGATTGCTATAATTGCAACTGTTGCATCTTGGAGTTCTTTGTTGCGTCCTCTCTGACAATAACTGGAATGGGACAGCATCATTGTCCATGGGTTAATTAAAAACTCTTATTTCTTCATCATCTCTGGGTACATCTCTGAGGACATCCTGGCACACCTGTATTTCAGTTTCCTCATCTGTGAAGTGTAGTGAACTGCGCTGAGTTTATCTTCCTTGAGACAGACCAGAAGGGATCAGTGGCATGTCCTGCCATACACAGTTTAGTGCTATTAATTTGAAGGAGATTCTTCTTTGCTTCGAGTGATAGAGACCACTCTAGCAGAAGGACTTGGAATCCATCCTCATTATTTCAGTCAAATCTGTCTACACTGCACAGCACTAGCAATCCCAGATGGATTCTGGCCTGCAAAAGCTTTGGCTGTTGTCTAAAAGTATTTTAAAGTTAAAAGTGGTATATATAAGTGAAGCCTATCGTATTAGCATGGAAATGTTATTATTTTCCAAGAAGTATGAAACCTGCTTTTTGTGCTTGGGATAGTACAGAACAGAAAAGACAGGTTTCTGGAAGTCCAGCATGTCACATTGCCTGTTGAAAGCTTTTCAGTCTGGAACATGTGGCAGAGGAAGGAGGTGTCAAAAGAAATCATAGAATCATTAAGGTTGGAGAAGACCTCTAAGAACACCTACTCCAGCTGTCAGCCCTCCACTACCATGCCCACGAAACCATGTCCCCAAGTGTGACATCTACACGTTTCTGGAACACCTCCAGGGATGGTGACTCCACCACCTCCGTGGGCATCCTGTTTCAATGCCTGACTGCTCCTTCTGAGATTTTTTTTTTTTCCTAATATCCAACCTGAAGCTCACCTGGCACAACTTGAGGCCACTACCTCTTTTCCTGTTACTGTTACCTGGGAGAAAAGGCTTACCCCCACTTCACCACAACCTCCGCTCAGGTAGCTGTAGCAATAAGGTCTCCCCTGAGCCTCCTCTTCTCCAGACTGGACAGCCCCAGTTCCCCCAGCTGCTCCTCATAAGACTTGTGCTCCAGCTTCATTGTCCTAAATGAGGGTAGATCAGAAAGGTCATCAGTAGTTGAGGTGATACTGTGTGGCTTAAGCATTTGAATTCCTGCTATGAAGAGCTTGAGAGTGCATTGCAAATTGTTATAAAATGGTTTGAATAAACCATATTATATGTATGGTGAATAAGCACGGCCTGACTTTGTTTTCTTTTAAATCAAAGTATCAGCAATGGCCTTTCTGGTCTCTTATGGTTGGATGTGACATGAGGTGGCAGCCGTGTGTTCCCTGGGAATTCCCAGCCCTATGGGGAAGTAACAGGATGTTTCTCATAGATTCCTAAATACCTTTCATCTGTCTGCCACTGGAAGTAGGTAGGTTTGAGCACAACCAAAAGGAATAAAAATTTCTTTAAGGTGATGAGTGAAATTTCCTTGCTTGTCACAACTTTCCAGCTTTCCCTTTCTTGGCTAGTGTGATGCCATTTTAGCAAGGGTAGGTGAGATTGGCTCAGCTGGTGTAAATCCATAGTGCTCTGAGCCAGACATTGATTGAATCCAAATTCACAGCTTTCGTCAAATTCACTGATTTCCATTGTAGAGAAACCTGGCAGATCCTTCCTCCTCCGTCTTTTCATGTGTACGGGAGGCCTGAGGAGATTTATGAATGAAGAAAGTAATAGACATTTTATGTCAGTGGAAAACGGTAACTTTCACCCTCTTTAGAGACAGACGCAGGATCTGCTCAAGTAGGTGAGAGCTGTTCTCATGAAGGAAAAATACAGGCCTGTGCTTTTGGCTGTTCTGGTTATCAATATGTCAGCATTAGCCTCTCACTGGAGATATGTCACGTATATGAAGGTCCTTCTGCACAGTCCACATTATTTGCATTGTGTTGGCAGGTGATATGAGGGATTCTGGAATTTATAACTCAACACCAGTGATGTGAGCTTCCAGCAGTAGACCTGGTGTGGCTTGAGCTCCTGGCTAGGGCTGTGGGATGAGCTTGTGGTTGCTCCTTTACCTGCTGGGAAGTGGGAAGGGCAGATCACCTGCCATGCAAGCAGAATTTGCCAAGAATTGTTACCTATACAATAAGGTGGTGTAATTCCTTACAGTCTTGCACTGCTGCTCTCCCTCCTTGCACCCAGCCCTAGTAGCTCCCAGCCCCACATGCACCCTGTGCAGCTCCACTGCAGCCTTCATGGCTTTGCTAAAGGGACAGAACCTGTTGGTGACAGTAAGTGACAGAGGAGCATCCAGCACAGGTGCGACATTTGCTTCGCCCTTCATGTGAAATGTGAGCGTGTGCTATCGCGCTGCAGGGGATAACGCTGCCTGCTGCTTTGTCAGCCGTGACCCAGATATTCCTGCACAAGCACAGATGTGCTGGAAATACTCTTAGCCCCAATGGGGAAGGTCTGCTTGCATGCACATGCATACAGCACAGATGTTACCAGTCCTGCTTTGGTGAGGGAAGGTGTTTTACCAGCTTAGAAGTTGTGGAGTATAGCTAAGGGGCTTGGCCTTTGCAGCTGCCTTAATGCAGTACTTTCCCTTTATGGGAGACATTCCATTCCCCTATATTAAAGTACTTCCAAGCATTAATTTAGTCTTGTGTCATCAGAATGGGTTTTACTATCATTTTTCTTGTAAAGACACTGAGGCACAGAGAGATCAAGCGATGCGTCCAGTGTTCCACAGAAAAACTGTAGTAAGAGGTCACATCTTTCCCCCAGGCTCCTTGAATAATAAATCAATGAAAGAGAATTGGGCTTTGGGTTCATTCTTTGTTTTAAGGATTCATGATGGGCACCAGGTGGAGTAGAGCAAAAATAAATAGATGCTACCTGAAGCAGCTGAGCAGCCAAGCACTTAGATGCTCTGAATAATGATGTATTCCCTTCCAGACCCTCAGTGCTGTCATCACTGTTACAGACAGCAAAATGCAACAGCCAAACTGCCTGGCTTAGGCTGCTAAGTTAGGCATTACACTACCTAAAAGTGGTTGCTTAGTCCCAGCAAGGAGACTTAGATCCCAGTTACTCAACCTGTGGTCTAGTGATGGCAGGCGGTCCAGGAGAAGACTGCAGCTCTACAACAGAAACCCTCTTGCGGACAGTTATCCGTTATGTATAAGCTGAGTTAATCAGGTGATGAGATTTTTTACCTTTTTTTTTTAAGTTTTTTAATTATAGGTACTGAATTACAATTTTGTGAAATATTTTTGTAAAGTATTCGTATTTCAACATTTTACCAATTCCACGTGACTTGTGCATCATCTCTTCTTAAGCAGCATGGGATATAAAATGAGCTGTTTCTTTCAGAGGGTCAGCTGGTCCAGTAGTTAGAAAAAGGCTGAGGAAGAACTCCTCCATGCTCTTACTGCAGTTAATGGAGGGAGACAGACATCTCATAGAATCTCCCATTAAAGGTAATGTGTTGAACAAAGAGCTGTTAGGTCAAGAGGAAACACTCAGTACAGAGAAGACAAATGAGAATGTGTAATCACACCTGCTTCTGGGTACTAGCAGTGTGTTTGCCTTTCTTCTTCCATGCTTTCAGCAGGGAGAGGCAGTATCTTGGGACCTTCCAGGCTGATTGTAAAGGCAGGTGAAGAGTTGAGCACTGCAGAGAAGGATTGGCCAGTTTGGATTGCCGTAGAACCATCATATGTCACAATTTCTGTGTCCTCATTGGGTAGCTAGGATCCGAGTCTGGATTTCTTTTTGTCTGACTGTACTTGACTATGAGGAAAAGGGAGGACTGCTCAGCAGATTTCAGATAGTTCTTGTTGAGATGAAATGTCTCAATAGAGGGAAGCAGCCAAGTAAGCGAGCCCTTTGCAAGCGAAACACTGACCTGGCAAAATCTCGCTTAAATCACCTGTGTACTTGAGCTTAATCACATGCTGCTTTCTGCAGAGGAGGGAGTCACATCCTTTTGTTGTCACTCATGCGCTATTTAGATTGTAAACTCTTTTGGTTGGGAACTTTGAGGTGATATTTTTGATTGTATAGCACTATATGTAGTGGGATTTAGTCTCTAACTGGATCTCAGAAGTTCTGTGGCAATATAAAAGTGAATAACATATGAATAAATGCAACTCTGCCTTCCAGTTGAATCATTTAAGATCCTGTCCTCCTCTTTGTGGTGCGGTTACTGGTACAGTGTTCATGGTCTGGTTTTGCATTTCACATGTGTGTAATAAGACAAGATTTTTGCTCTGAGGAGTTCCTGATTTAAATCAATGAAGAACAGGCAAAACAGATGGTGAGCTGAGTGGTGAGAGTGAGAAGCTACAAAATGAGAGCTGGGTTTTATCTGTCTGTGGTTTGTGTACTTCTGAAGAGAGAGACTGAGATAACAGGATGCTCCTGCTTATTCTGCAGGCAGGATCTAGGAAGGCATTCTGGACCTGGAGCAGCATGCCAGAACCAGGGAAATTAATTACTGGCTAACAAGTGTTTCTCACAGTACCTTCCTAGGCTTCACACAAAACAGCTCCATCATATTGATAGAAATCACAGAACAGGTGTTTCACTTTAGTGGTTTATTTCTTGTAGACACATTTTGTAGAGTCTACTGGCAGGGAAGCAAGGGATTTAAATTTGATGTAAGTGGTAAAGCGTGGATCTGTGGACTGGCAAAAGCTGCCATATAGCCAGAAGAAGGGTAGCGATGGTACTGAAGGAGAGAAGGTGATTGTACAATAAAAAGAAATTAAGAGCAAGCATTATGTTTCAGAAGAGGTACATTTATATGGAGGCAGAGGGTTTGATGTCAAGTTGGAGACTGACTTTTAGGAGCGACAGGAGGACAGCTGACAGCACTGGCCTGGTGTCATGCTTCTCCAGTGCTTGTGTCTCCAAGTGCTGCCTACTCACTTGCTGCATCCATTCCTGTTAATGTGCTAATTACTAATAAGTAAACAATCTGCCAATTCCAAAGAAGGAAACAATCAACCAGTCAACAAGGCTGCATTCTGTCTTTCCTTCCTCTCTCCAATGGAGCCAGCAGTAAACTTTCGCTTTGCAAAGTGGCAAATGTTATAGGACAACAAAACCAGCATTGAAGAACCTATTTGTGTGGAGCTAGAGAGAATGCCCTTCATGTCTGGAATTTTGTGCTTTTTGGACTCGTCCCAGGGATGCCAAGGCAACATGTGTAGCCGGCCTTTGAATCCACTGAGCAATTCAATACTATCAGCATCAACGAACAGTTGCAGCTCCTGCTCAAGAAGCGCTTCTATTCTGTTGAGTTCATACTGTTGCTTCCTTTCGTTCAGCTCAGTTGAGCTCATTTATTCTATTTCTTGTTTTCAGCCTCTAAATAGGAGAGAGCCAAAAACTGAAAGAAATTTATTGCCTCATGTTTTTGAGGGAGGCTTGTGAGCTGTACTAGCCTCATATGAGGGAGGAGGGAAGGACCTTGGAATACCAAGAGCTTGGATTCAATTGTGCTGCGGGTTCCCTGTGGGAAGAGGGCAGATTATTTAATTTTTTTAATTCATAGAATCATAGGGTGTTCCCCCAGCTGGAAATTCAGTACCTGTAAAATAGGTTTAGTGACAATGTCTGTCCATCTGAACTATATTTTACTTTGTGTGTGGTAAACCCTACAATGGGCGTGAGGAGTGCTCTCTGGGGTGGAATTGGTGGTACAATGTAAATTCTGCATCACCAATAGGTTTGCAAGGTATTAATCTTGAGCTGAAATTTTCCAAGTCAAATGGTCCAAAGCTCAGAGATGCTCCTGATTCTGTCAGTCTCTGAGAAGCAGCAATGGAGGAGAGAAACCAGGAGCCTTAAATGGCTTTTTACAAAGCAAGAGGAGTATTCTTCTAGAGAGGACACACAGGAGGCACCTGGGCAGGATTAAGAGCTGAGCAACCACAAGTTGGAGATCTCCTGTCACCACAACATTTCATGGCCTCCTTTGTCTTGCTGCTGTGAGCAGGTGGTGAGAGCTGCTTACCTGGGCTGTGCGTCACATTAAACAGCCACAGCGCTAAGGGAGCCCTTCTGCCTTGGGGAGTTTCTGCAGGGCTGCTCTGGGCTGTGCTCTGCCTTGAACCCTTTTGTGGATGAGCAATTCAAGGCTTTCAAGCTGCATCTTGCTTGTAGAAGGGCTCTGCTCATCCTGCTACCTCTTCTGCAAGGGACCTGCGAGGGCAGCATGGGAAATCCAAGAGCTGGAATGAGTCAGTGCACATCTAAACTTAGACCTATGAGCTACCTCTGTTCCGTGACCCACAAGAAATTATTTGTCTGATCCCCAGTGTTAGATCGTCCTGAATAACACCATCTAGCTCCTGAAATCTACCTGCAGAATTCATGGTGGCACTTGCAGGGGCAAGATGGATGCTGGAGCTGTCCTGAGGCTGAGAGGCTTTGGGTTTGGTGATACACTTTGCAGGAAAAGATTGAATGGGTTTGCTGGGCATGCCTGGCTGGAGAAGGAGCACCAGATGGATGGCTGTATGGAAACGGATGGATGGTCAGTGTTTAGGTTCCACTGAACATGTACTTTTGCAAAAACAAACAGAACACATACACACAGAACAAACAAATGAACAAAACCCGCTATCCCAGCTGGTATTTTTGCTGCAGATAAGAGAAGCCAGGAATGTAATAGGCACAAACACTGAAATGAGACTTTCTGCCTTCAGGAGATCCATCTAGGTCTGAGCTGAAGCACGCTGGCAGGGCAGACTGGGTACTGTCTGCATCTTCCCTGACTGTAATTGCAGCTGTTTTGCAGCTGAACAAAGAATTCCACTTTCCAGGTTTATTGTTTTCACTCTGCTTATAAAGATTTTGGTCAAAACAGAAAGATGTTGCTATTTAGACAGAACATTAATAATTAAATTGAGATACTCGGGAGAATATACCCCATAAGACTGGATTTGTTGAATTTAAGTAGATCATAATAATTTCCATGGCAACACACTCTGCTGTCCTATATACAGAAAGGGTCTTTCTTGTAGGATCAAACACAGAGAGAAAGCTTATTTAAAACAGATACCTTAAAAACGCAGAGAATGAAGTAAGAGTAAATAGCTTCCTGCATAAATGTTGAAATTTTTTCACGTTTGTGATATTATGCAAACCTCTTTTTAGAGTTGTCATGCTACAATCAGTCAAGCCAATCCCCTGCTGACTCTGATGGCTTAGGGAGAAACCATGATCCAATGATCCTCTCTTACATCATCACTCTCATGACCATTTCCATACCTGTGGATGTATGTAGCAGTAACTGTCGTATATCTGTAACATAGACTGCCATAGTCATCTCGAACAGGTCTGTAAGAATCTCTGTGCCTCACTGTGTAATTGTGTGTGCTGGTAATCTCCTATCTCACAGCATTAGATAAAGCTTGTTGTGTCAATATTTGGGTAGCATGTGGGGATCCTTTTATGTAATGTGTTCTGTCACAAGCACCTGAAGACTTGGAGATTTTTAGACCCAACAGGAACTGCACCAAATGTTTTTTTTCTAGTGTAGCTATCAAGTGACTATATCATTTTATAGATTCACAAAAGCCTTACAGACATGTGATCAGAGTACAGAAGCCTTGTGAAATGAAAAGTCATGATCCAAACACCACCACAGAAAGGGCAGAGTTTAATAGAAAAGTTCTTGATGTAATCTTGTAACAAAAGTAACATAGTAAATGAGGGAAAAAATCAGTTCATATCTGAAATAATTGCAGCTGGTCTGTTTTGTCAATGGAATTAGACTAAGTGCTTTGCCAAATTTTAGTAAGACTGCCACTGCTGAGGATGAGGAGTGCGGCCACCTTTTATTCAAATCAGTTGAAAGAATCTTAGTGCCTTATGCCCAAGTGTGTATATTTTAAAAATTACTTTGTGTCAGACAGGGAGAAGCTATGTCACCTCTCATACTTCATCCCTGCAGCATTATGTGAAGACCTGTTTCAGAGGGTGCCTCCCGTGGTTAGCTCTTAGCTAGTGTGGTTTAGGATCCTGGCTATCTTAAATCCGTTTCAATGCTGTTTTGCAGAATTGAGAATCACAAGGGCCTGCCGACGGCCATTTCCAAGGGCCAAGAGGAGGTGACACGTGTGACTGATGATACAGATCCCATGTGTATGTCTACAGATTATTCCTAGATCAGTTCAGAGTGAGCAGTGCTAGCTAAGAGACTACACGCAGCCAGAATGAGGCCGTGAGGCAGGACATGCATTCTAAGGGCATATATACTATGCCAGATTTCGCATGGTACTGAAATCTGAACTAGTTGGCTTTGCTTGTGGTTTGTATATGATTCACAGTTAATCTCATGTAAATCAACTCTGTAAAGCATCTCTCTTTCTCTCTCTCTCTTTTTTTTTTTTTTTTTTCTTCCCCCTCTAGAATTTACTTATAGATTAGATAGTTTTCCTCTCTTTGCGGTGATGTGCCCTAAGGTTTTTCCACTCAGATGTACTCTACAGCCACAGGAATACCTCTGTATTCTTTTTCAATTATTATTCTGCTGAGGTTTGCAGATGCATGGCTGTAACAAATCAGATCCCTATTCAAAACACTAGTGTGCTTTAGATATATTCTTGAAATCAAGAAATCAGTCCCGGCAGTCAGTCCATAAATGGCTTCGGTCTGTGAAGAGCCAGTTCTGGGGACACATTTCAGCTACATGTTGCGGTTCAGACAATTAACCATTTCACTTCAAACAGCAATGCTTTGTTTCTGGAGAGTGGTGCTTGCAACACTGTCATCCTGTGTGAATCTTCTTGTCTGGGCAGGAAAACAAGCGTTGGACTGTGGCATTTAAACCAGCATATTACAAAGAATAAGAACTGATGGAAAAACATATATAAGAGAGCAGGCAGTGTGGGCGTTCCCACAAAAAGTACAAGCTGCCTCCTCAGGCAGCTGCCTGCTTAGAAATCTCTGTAATGGACGTAGAGGAATTGGCTGCCTTTCCCTTTGCTTTCCTCTAAAGTTATTTCTGTGATGTCTCCATCTGGCTCCTAAGCCTCAGTTTATATTTCATGTTATATTTTGAGTAGCTGCCAGCTGCAAGTTATATATGTGTAAGAGAAGGTGAGAAGGGAAAGAAGGTGAAGTCACTAAGCCAAAAGAAAGAGAAAATTCAAATCTTTGCCGTTCTGAACTGTGCAATACACTGGTTTCTTATCCAAGCCCTAAACAAAGAGGCATTCCTCACAGTATAAGAACGCAGCTATACCTGTGTCACAGGCCTTATCTGAATGCATTTGTGTTTGGGGAAATGCTGCATAGAACAGTGGCATGGCTCATAGCTCTTCCTGTCTAATGCTCTCAGCCAAAGCCTACAACTGAGTGAGACACAAGAAGTCTGGGAGAGATCAAAACTGAATGCGAGTGGGAACTTGACATCTTCTGTCAGAACAAAGATTGAATATCTGGGTAGCAATCCTGCTGTCTGGACTATTTAAAAAAACCCTTAGTGTTTAAAAAACCCTTACTCAAAACTCTTCACAAAATCACAAGGTTGGGTTCAAAATCCTGACTTTTATAATATGTACTTTTCTCTCTATATATATATCTGTGCACCAGATCCTTTGATTAATCCTTTAAACCTGCAAGATCGTTTGCATGCTTTTTTTCTGAGAAACCATTAAGTCTGAGAATTTATTTGAAACTGAGATGTTCCTGTAATCGCTTCCAAGAAATCACCTGATGAGATTAAATGAACAAATGTGAGTATTGGCAGTTCTGAGGTACTGAGCAGTGCTCACGGAGTGAGATCATCCAAGTGTGATGATGGAGGTAATAAAGGCTAGCACAAAGCATAGCCTGGAAATTGCAACTTCTGTTGCCAGGTTTGACTCCACTTGGGCTGTGACCAAGCTGCTGATTTCCAGTGGTGAAAAGCATTTAATTTCCAGCAAGATCAATGGAACCTGTAGATATTCATCATCTCTGAAAGCTTCTTGTTGTCTTGGGCTGCTCTGAAGATTTTTACCCTGGGAATCTCTCGATCCAAAGTCTATGAATTCCAGTTGGTGTAGTGAAGTTCTCAGTATGAAGGGCTGTGCCATGAGATGCTTCAGTAGATACCAATCCTCACTATTAAGTCCTTCCTGCACTCTGTGTAGTAGATTGTTGGTAAACTCGTAAACCATAATGCAGATGAATAGTAGTAGTGCTAGGGAAATGGCTGGAAGCTGGGAGAAACCCTTTCCTAAATCTTATCTTTAAAGACCCAAAGTTGATTTACTGAACCCTATAGGGACTGAAATCTAGAGTCCTTGGTGTAACAGGAAAGTGTTTAAACTGTTAAACTTCAGGGAGAAGCTGTGGTAGAATAGAAAACACCAGAAATAAAGAAATTATACGTTGGCCAAGAAGTACCAAACCTGGAGTCAGTTAATGAGATGAAATGATTTGGGAGGAGCTCGGGAAGAGATGTCTCTTTGTAGCAGAAGAATTCAGTTGTGGGATGGATGATGATGTAGGAAAGGTAAATAGAAGTGAAGAAATGCAAGGCTTCTCTTCTGAACCTTTGAATCTTGTGAAACATCCCAGAGTGCTGAATCAATGTGTCTGATTTCTAATATTTCTGTCTTGATGTATACATGCGTAAATATGTACTCTTTGATGAGCAAAGAACAAAGGTGTTTTGGATTCCTATGCAAATTGCATGAGTTATATCTGTCACATGCACCTGCAGAGGGAATTGTAAATCAGAAATTTTTAACCTGTGCTGCAGTTCCGGGCAACGTGCAAGTGTTGCTGCGGGAGTGACATGAATTTTAGAGGCTGTGCAACTGCATCTCCTCGTAAGAGGTGTATTAGGCATGAGGTGTTCACGCACACAGCTCGCTGGTGTGCTTCAAGCCAGAACGAGTGACTCTATCCTTCTGGAGACAAACAAGTTAAAGGCACAACAGATACAAGTTCTGCATGTCAGCACTGCTGGATGAACGTCCAGCTGGGGAAATACTCACCTGAACCTCTGAGAAACCAGTCTGTAATGTGGCTGACAAGAGCTTACCTGTTTGCCAAAGGCTTGATGAGAAGTGGTTGAGGATGGTAACGCTTCTAGAGATAAGGACCTGCAATGCACCCAGCTATGGTCCTGAAATCCTCTTATAATTAGTAGGTCAGAGAAATTAAAGCTTCTGGAATCCTAGGCTGTGTGTTTGTCCTCTTACAAACAGAAGCGCACCCTTTGAAAATGCTGAGTATATGTCTTAGATTCAGTTTCATTAAACCTTTTTACATTTAACCTGGCAAACACAGTTCTCCAACTTCTAAAGGTTGAATTTAGACACTGTTGGAGATTGTCATGTAAAGAAACCCTTTAAATCAAATTTCTGCTCAAGCGAGGCTTTGCTGGATGTTGCAGCCTCTAATCTTGTTTAAAAATTATCATACCATGTGTGTGCATGATTTATTCTCTCCATGAGATTCCCAGCTCCAGCAAAATAAAGGAGTGTCATTTTGTCTCCAAATGCTTGCTATGGGCTATAGAGTAGGAGTGAATATGCTGATAATGACCTCCCTACTTGTGGCTTTATGCAGGAGTAGGTCATGCAACAACATTACCATAAAACTATTACATTTACTGTGATGCTGCACAGTAAATGACACAAAGGCTTACACTGTAAATATGTGGCTGCAGAGATAAGGGCAAATCTAGCTGTTCTTCTAGCTCACAAAAGGTGGCTAAGCAAGAGAAAGTAAAAAGTGTTGATGAATATTCATTTCATCTCTCACCCCTTTTTTAATCCTCTTTGCTAGTGGCGACCGAGTCCATGTTAAATCCCAGAATTAAGACAACGTGGTACTGTTCTGCGCATATTTCCCTTGGAAGTCAAGTTTTGTTTTACAGGGAGTTAGTTTGTGAGGTTTGTACTACCACAACAGCTGATTTGGAGAAGGCTGCAAGGAGGTTTTCAGAGTCCTGTGGTGTGACATGTAGCATTGCCGTAGCAGGACTCCTGCCTGGCTGCCTGGGGAGAGCTGTGCTTGCAAAGAGAAGGATGTGGTGTGACTGGGCAAGGAGAAGTCTCCTCATCATTCAGGGCAAGAGCCAGGGAGCTCTTCTGCACCTCTGATGAGGGGAAGGGTGAAGTGAGGTTCTCCAGATTGGGTTACAGGATTGGTTTAGTGAGAGGGCTAGCCAGCAGATCCAGTGATTTCCACCCCCTGCCCTCCTGTTTGGCACCTGGCAGGCAGTTTCTGGCTGGAGTATGTGTCCGGTGTGCGTCTCCCTAGAATAAGGAGAGCACCAATGAATCAGCAATGTGTCCTTGCCACAAAGATGGTTCATGGCGCCTTGGGATGCATCAGGCCAAGTATGACCAGCAGGTCAGGGGAGGTGATCCTTCCCCTCTGCTCCGTGCTGGTGAGGGAATTCAGAGGTGTAGCCAGGGACTCTGACTGGTTATTCACCAGCGATCCATGGCTTCGGTACGGAGGCTTCTTTGCTTCTGATTCCCTCTCTTTTATGTCTAGGCTAGGCTGCAGGCTGCTCTGTGTCAGTATAGCTCCAGCTGGGGATCTCTCCCTCCTTGTTTATCTCAGTTGTACCATGCATTTCATTAAGATGCTGTTATTATCCATATAAAATGGAAGGATTAGAAAGGATGACTGAAATGAGAAATGACCCTAGAGGAAGGAACTCTATTAAACCCACACTGGAAATTCTTGTAAAATGCATATGAGAAAAAACTAGGAGTCTGACTTTTTTAAGCTGTGTGACAGTGTCTCATTTTGCTTTCTTTATTTTTATGTTTTAAATTATGCGGGTCCTAGTAAAAAGGCGGGTGCTCAGCCTGTCCCTAAAATGTTGCTGTAGTAGACAGAAGAAATAGCAATCTGTGGCTCTGGGCTGTAAAGAGACGTGTGTTTTGTAGGGCCAGTGAACTCCCTGCAATGTTGCAGCTGTTAAATATAGCATGTGGCATGCTGGTGCCACTACAGCTAAGGGATCGAGGTGGACTGGATGTTGTGAAGTTACCTGTAGAATCATCTTACCTTAGTTCTCCTACACTCCTGCTTTAAACCTGGAGTTCAAAACTGGGCATTGTCCATGGCCTGTGTATTTTCAAGTGAGTCTCACTGTCATTTAAAATGGAGACAAAACACAAATGAAATAGAAATAATCAGAAATCAATGAAAGTGCAACCTGCTTTGCTTCTCAGGTCACTGATATTTACAAAGCCCTTTGAAATCCTTGTTTGAAATATGTTATCAAAATGAGAAGAGATGTTTTAAACTGTTTTTTTTTTTTTTTTTTTAAACTTAACTAGGAGTTAGATACCCAGGTGTGGAACATTATGATTAGTACCAAGATGGGTCCCATGTGTTTTCTGTATGATTGGCCCCTCCAAATGTTTGGTCGTCTAATGTTTTGGGTTAATGCTGTAGGGCCATCTGAGATGCAAGAAGTTACAGTGAGATACTGATGGAAGGAGCTGCATGTTTATTGTTCATTAACTAGCATACTTACAGAAATGTCCAGACAACAGTAGTGTTTTCTCCCCAGGCTATTTTACACCAAGCCATACCTTGTATGGCTTATACACCCTCGTGTGTGTATTTTTACACACATGACCATACCTGCTACATGTTCCCATACGAAACTGCTCTTCTGGGCTAGCATAGAGATTGAATCAAGGATTTCCGTCCTCCTCCCAGAACTTGTGGGGGTCTGTGAGTCCTTGTGCCACTCTGAGCAGCCTCAGGACTGCTTGGTTTGCATCAGTGGCTTGAACCACTGGTAACGCAGCACTGATTGCAATTCCATGAGAAATCAGCTTTTTTCATGGGTTTAGCTGAACAGTTGGGCCAAAGACGTTTTTTAGTCTGATTTTTTTAACTTATATTATTCATCTAAAATATTCCTTGCACTTTGTTAAGCACTTCTAGTAGTATTCTGTCTCTGGGAAGCCAAAGCAATGTTACTGTAAGGAAATCATGTTGCCACTAATTTGGATGAGCTATAGTTTGATGAATATTTTATTCCTGTTTTCTGTCCCATGAGTCCAACACTTGAAGTCCAAAGCTGCCTTTCAGCAAGGACCAGACAAACGGGAGCTTTTGTGTTTCTCTCTAGTTCCTCAGCCAGCAACAGCACTGAAGGTTTGATGGTGAAAGTCTTCTGTGACCTGAACAGAGTTTTAGGATACACAGAGTGTACAATTATGCTCCAAATTGGGATTTGTGTGTATGTGATTAAGTTTGCTGAAAGTTGATTCACGTAGCATCACTTAAACTACTTTCAAAACAATACTTTCAGCATGATCTTTGTGGTTTAAAATGAAAATAATTCAGAGCTGTGCATTCCATATTTTATACTCCTTTTTAGCCTAAAAATTATTTTGCTTAGGTTATGTATCTTGTTCTTTTCCTTTTAGTACAATGAGCCTACCATAAATCTGTAAGCTAGCTCACAATACAGATTTTAAACCATCTGTCATCCCTGAAATATAATGTTAGTGCTTCTAAAAAAGCTTTTTTCCACATAAACATCCCCCTCTCCAGAGTCAGAATAATCATCTCTTCACATTTAGTTTTCAAATTGCCGTTTGTTTGGTTTGGAAAAAAGCAGGGGTCTCAGAGCAGGAAATACAAGGACAGTGCTGGGTAGGGAAAACATCACGTGCCCTCAGGTGCTGAGCCCTGCCTTCGTGGAGCTGTGAAGATCAGGTCACGTAGCAAAGAATGATTCCTTCTCTAGAAGGTGCAGATTTTATTCCCCTCAGTGTCACATTCTGAGAAGTTACTTCTCCAAAAAGCTCTGAATGAAGCAGTGGGCTGTGCAAGGGCTGGGACAAAGCTCATAGCTTCCCCTCTGGTCCCACTGAGCCGAAGAACTGAAAGAGGAGGAGCAGCGATGGGGCAAATGCTTCCAGCGAGGCCCATGAAACACTATCTCTCACAGACAGCTGCTCAGAGCCTGGTGGCATGTGCCAGGCACAGTGTTCCTATCAACCCGCAGCTTCCCACTAGTGGGTTGGGGCCCCACAGCAGCCCTGCACGCCCTCTGGACAGATCCTTCCTCCAAGTGTTGCCGCAGACAAATTCCCCTTGCCCATCTCCACCAGGCCCGGCAGCTCTGCTGACAGCAGCACGAAGTGGAACAGAGCAGCTTCGTAACCCATCTACCTGCAATAAATTTTGCTTCCTAAAATAGCTGCAGAGCCGTGAGGTATTTTTATGGCAGGCATGCAGGCCTTTTCTGTCCTGAAGGGCTGTAAAGAAAGCCTGGAGGTGTTAACCTGTGTGTAAATGGACGCAATTCTGAGTTTGAAGACAGCCTAGAACAGTGACTGGGAAGAGGGAAGCACCTGCTTTATTTTGGTTGGACTTTAAATATGACGCCTAAGGGTGTCTGTAAATATCAACACCGTTAATCTTTTCGCTGTTGGTAGTTTTAGTAGGAGCAGTCATCAGGTGCATTATTTTAATGATCCTAATATTTGACAATGTCTGTCCATCAGTAGAGTTGTTATTTTAGCATTTCTGGCTTCTGCCAGAAATTCTGTCTTATCACAAGACGTAAGAAACTGGCAGAAAATAAAACACATTTGCCATCTTTAGACATGCCCTAATGCAGGGTCTCAAAGGAATAAATGTAATATTTGTGGGAAAGCTGCAGGCTGGCCAAGGCCACTTCCTCCGCCTGTTCCCTCACTTATGACTCGTTCCCTGCTTGTGCCTGGCCCTCTCCCAGCTCCCATCTGAGGAGTGCCCTGGCTGAGTGGGTAAAAAAGTAGAGAGGAGTATGCTCTGCCTGAAGAGGATCAAGACTGCTTAAATTAGACGCATCAAGGACAGCCCTTGCTCCTGCTATTTCTGCTGTAAGGACAGTCGGACGTCCCTTCACCCTGCAGCTTCACCAAAAGGAGCGATAAGGTTTCACCAGCTTTCAGGTTACATCGGCCAAGTCTCAGTGTGCAGTTTGCTTCTGTAGTAGCCTGGCTGAGACATCAGCTGTGGATCTGGATGGAAGTGGGGCATCACTGGGTGAGACACTGAATTCTCCTGCCCTCTGTTCCCTCGGTGCCATGGATGTGCATGGTGCTCTGATGCGCTGCTGAGCAAGAGGTCTTGGCAGCCTGGAGGAGCTAAGCAGGGCACCCACTGGGGACAGGGGGACAGAACAATTTCTGTCTCTTCTGGAGCCCTTGTGCAGGACATTCTGCTGCAAAATGACTGTGAAGAACCTGCTGGTGCCATCTCCCAGGGAATACCAGCCTGGAGCCTCCTCTCTGCAGCTGGTGCTTCCTCCACCCCAGTCCCTTCTTGGATATCAGGATCTGGCCTGTCAAGTGACCTACATTAACCCTGTCCCTGACCTTGTGCATGGCTTATTTTCACATCCACAGCTGTTGGATTTATACTGGGAACCTTTGGTGTAAAGACAATGCTGTTTATTTTTAATCTGTAGCACTGTGTGAACATTAAGACTGATGGTAAGGGACCCAAACCTATTGGCACCCTTCTTGGCAGTTTCAGCTAGGAATGCTGGCAGGGCGACAGCTCAGCTGCTGCCCCGTGTGTAAGAAGCATGCACTAGCCAGTGAACATGTTGAGGAAATAGGAAATATTTCAGAAATTCCTGTGTCCATCCGTGTGCCTGAGCAGAAGTTTGTCATCTTGGCTGCTGTGTGCTGATGATATGGAAACATTAGTTGTTTGGGGGAAAATAAGGCATTCTATTTGTGTTCTATTTGTGTTGTAGTACTACTGTGTTCTAAATGTTTGGGCAGCCCAAATATGGGTGGCATGGCAATAAGACGAACAAACTGTGCATGGCTTGGGGTGTGGATTGTGCTGTGCTGCTATACTTGGAAGAGTAAGTTACCATTCAGAGCATATGGATATGCAGGCATTTCCGAAAGTGACCATGAGTCCTGGTCAGTGCTCATGGGAATCCCAGAGTTTGCCCATTTATTTCAGTGAGTTGTTGTAACAGAGTGTGAGTTAGTGTTACACGCAAGGGCTGCAGGATCAGGTCCCTCATGAGGAAAGCAGCATCACTAAACCATCAGAACTCAAGCTGTTGTATGAGACCCTCCCAGGTTCTTGCCCCAGCTTTGATCCCCAGGCTATAAGGTATGTGCTGGATAAGGTACTGCTCTTATGGATCTCCCCCAGTGCGCTTCCACGCACTTTTCCTTTCTCCTTCTTGTACTGTATCTCTGGCCAAAAGTGCATGTAGCAGTCCAGACTGGGGACTGCTGCTGATGTACCTAATAGGATTATAAGCTTTTCAGCATTAATCCTTATCCTACTCTTTAGGCAGACTAACCTTTTACTTAGATTTTTGCCTCCTGTTGCACAATTAGCTGACTCTTCAGTGATTTCTTTACAGCTGCTGCTTTGTCCTTTTTTCAAGGCGATTGTAACTGATGTAGACCTCCAGCATGGAGCGGTGTAAGAATTGTTAGGATGTTGTGGTTATTTGTTCAGTGTCGCAAGTGAGGTTTTCCTAAGTCACTGATGGATGTTACTACTTCCTTACCTTTTCCTATACCCTGAGGGTTTGTGTCTGTTTTATCCCAGACTGCAGGGACTGCAGCTTTAGATGTAGCAACAACTACATGAAGCTGGGGGTCCCTGGATGGCTGGTCAGGATTTCTGCTTTTGCACAGGCTTCCCAGGGTACGCAGCTCATTCAAAAGAGGTATGAAAGATGGAAATGGGTGGGGAGGAGTGGCTGATTCTGTATTTGTAGCCTGGTTTCCTAAGGAAATGAAGCTTAAGTAGTCTGTTTTTCTACTGCTTCTAACTTGGGTCCACAAAGCAATTTCTGCCAAACATGAGGTCAGAGAGGTCTCAAATATCAAAATTTTTACGTTATTTATAAAAACAGCTCATAGAATATCCCAAGTTAGAAGGGACCCACAAGGATCTCTGAGTCCAACCCCTGTCCCCACACAGCACCACCCAAACCCTGTGTCTGAGGGTGGTGTCCAAACGCTCCTCGAGCTCCGGCAGCTCAGGGCTGTGTCCGCTGCCCTGGGGAGCCTGTTCCATGCCCACCACCCTCTGGGGCAGAACCTCTTTCAAACCCCCAACGTGACCCTCCCCCGACATGGCAGCTCTGTGCCGTGCCCTCGGGCCCTGTCGCTGTCCCCAGAGAGCAGAGCTCAGCGCCTGCCCCTGCGCTGCCCTGGGAGGGAGCTGTAGGCCGCCATGAGGCCTCCCCTCAGCCCCCTCTGCTCTGGGCCCAACAAACCCAGGTGCTGGACAGGAGAGTGTTTCACAGCAGTGTCTGCCAGGATGTAAAAGCTGTCCTGCTAACTCCACAGGTAGGTCACTGCCAGCTGGCATGCAGCAGCTAGGCAGTCCATGTACGTGCCCCAGGAGGAGTCATAGCTCCTAGTTCAGCTGGCAGTTACAGGGAGAACCGAGTGCTGTGATTTTGAGGATGTGTGGAGGAAATGCAGGTCCTCTGTAATGGTTCAGAGCACATCAGGTAGAACTGGAGTGCTGTAGAAGAAGGTTGGAGACGTAAGGAGGACCTGAGGAGCAGCATGGTTAGAATTTGTGTGATTTGGGCTGCTGCCCCACAAACCATGAGCTGTCATGGTAACTCTGTTAGGGAGAGATTGTTTTAAAGGCAGTGGGCTGATGTGCATGGAGGAGCAAGGAGCACAGGAGCCCTGGGCAGTGGGAGAAGACATTCAGGGAAGAGCAGAGTAACGAGCAGGTGGTACTACAGTCACTAAAGGAGAGAAGGGACTGAGGTGGGACGTGCTAAAAGAACAACAGCTGGTAGAAGCAGCATTTTTCAGGCACTGGAAGGGAAAGGTGAGAATATTACTTCAATTTGGTTGGCAAGGGTAATCTGTGTGTGTATGTGTGAGGCAGGGGAGAGTTTTTAATACTGGCGCATCCAGGTGGGGGAGAAATCTGCACTCAAGGGAGATTTGGACAAGGGATGATTTAGTGGCTTGGGCAGAGGGACAAAGAATCAGGCTTGTTTTTTTTGTTTACTGTACAGAAGGAGTGATTTGGCAATGGTTTCAGTGTGGAGATGGAGGAAGGCAGGAATCAACGGTAACTTTAATTGCACAGGAAACTGGGATGAGGGGGAAGAGCGGTATTGTCTTCAGCAGGGAGAGGAACTGGGGGAAGAGACAGAGGATTGGTGTGTGTGCGTAAACTAAATAAGTTGTACTCCAGCCTGATCCGAAGCCCAGTGAGGCCAGTAACCTCAAGAGATGCTGGAACATGGCCATGTGCAGGTGTTTGTCTCCATAACACCAAGTACACTTCACAGAAATACCCAAATGTCTTTTATCTTCAGTTTGTGCAATGTAGAGGTTAAGTGATTCCAAGCCACACAGTAAGCTACAGCAATGACAGGCTGGGATCCAACATTCCTTAAAACAGCTTTCAGTCTGGTAAACCACAGCAGTGATAAATGTCCATATATGCACACAGCATGCTACAAAGCAAATCAGTGAAACTCTCAGCCTCCAATTTAGGCAGGGCACATCATCTCATTAGCAGTCCTTTGCTTTGCATGTGCAAAAGTACTGCGCAGTTTCCTTCCCTTGCAGGAATTTTTTCAAGTGTTATTGTTTGCAGTTGGTCTAGTGATCCTGTAAACTGCATCTTCATGATCCAGTTACTTTCTGTTACCAGCACAAACAGAGGAAATGAAGATCAATCATTCGGTGATTGTTTGCAGGAAATAAAAGTGTGAGATAGCAGCCTGCCCAGGCCAAGAAAGAAGGACAGAAATGTGGTACTTTTTATAAGTAGAGCCAAAAATGTTATTCATGTGTTTGTCTGCTTTCTGAAATGTTGTGATTTTTTTTTCCTTTTGTGAGCCCTAATTCCTTGGATTCACTCCTGCTGCCTCTGAACTCAGAGGGAATATCTGTTACTAGCTTCAGTGAGAACAGGATCAAGCCATTGTCTGTGTGTTCTTCCTTGCCTTTGCTGGTGCTGCTGTTTGTTAAGATATTTCAAGGGTGAACAATGCGTTTGGTTTCCCAGAATCTTTCTGAGCATTCTTATCTAATCCCTGTGTACAGCACAGCCCCGGTGGGTGTGAAATCGGTTCTGAGCTGACTGTTTCCAGCAAAGCTTTTGAAGCTTCTGTAACGTACTGACTCTCCTCACTTAGCATCAATTTTTCTGAATTCTGAATTCAATTTTTCTGAAGTCTGCATTGTGCTTTGGGTTTGGCTAAGCTATGCTACAGTAAGCATGATAAATGGTGGGCAAATTGTCTTCGGTCACTGCTCTGGAAATCAAGATGTGTGCTGGCTCACCTAATTTTTTCACAAATGCCTTCTTGAACTACGGGAAGTATGATGGTACACCATATCCCAGAGTGTTAATTTTTAATGTCTTATGCACGTAATGGACTCAACTGTAATTATGAGTCCCATGGCACAGGAACGCTACTGACAGAATGGAAAAGGCTACTGCAGGTCCATGTGGCTCCACAATTAGGGACTGAAGCATTGATCATTTCCATTCCCAGGAGCAACAGAACGGGCTGTATGAATTTAAAGCAAAAGCTCCAATGAAAAGAGGGGTGTTTGCAAGCCAGTAAATGTTCCTCTGCAGTCTATTAAATTCAGACTTGCAGCATCATCCTGCTGCATTGAATAAAACTGAAACCTGGGCAGGGCAAAGTGGTTCTGACAAGCCTATGCCTATGTCCAGAATAATCAAAGTGAAAAAGCAGCCAGGCAGTGATGCAGACGGGAGTTAGCATAGAAATTTCTCAATGCTTTTTTCCCCCTGTGGTGCTATTTTTAACTTAAGGATCCTTATTTCTTTCTTACATGAAATCTTGAAGGTGAAGCATTCCTTTCAGACTTAATACTGGAAGGAAACTGTCTGAAAGAGCAGAAGATCTGGGATTTTTAGGGGCAAATTTCTCCTTCTCTGATGAGTCCAAATGGATTTTAGAGAACACTGCAGGAGTCTTCCCTTTTGCAGATTTAATATAGGATAAGGCCCCAGCATTCAAACCCTCAGGTTGGTGTAACTTGGATGCTGCTTTGACTCCATCAGCTTTTCAGAGTTTTGAATAGAGGTGGAGGGGATTTCAGATAAGTGATTCTCATTTTGTTCTGCCTCTGAAAGCCAAACTCCTATATCCCTGGTGTCACACTAGGTTATTTTGAAATTAGATTTTTCATTTTCTTTTTAAGGTGTAGTCTTTTTTTTTTTTTTTTTTTTTTTTTTTTTTTTTTTTTGCTGTTGTTGGTGTGTGTATGTAAATCATGCGGTACAGCTATGGAAACCATTCCAAAAGGAAAGACAAGCTGAATCCCTGAATTCATGTCAATGGAAACAATTTCTCTGAATGCAGTGGTGCAAAATCACTCCTGTACTGTACTCAGTGCACTCAAGCTTAAATCAGATCAGATGTGTGCAAGAAACACATATAACAAGTGAAAAAAATATATATATATTTCTCTGTGACAGGAAATTAAATTGATTTTTTTTTTTTCCAGGCTTATATTTGGCACTCTTTACCCAGCTTATTATTCTTACAAAGCCGTGAAATCAAAGGACATCAAAGAATATGTGAGTAATGAGATTTATGGCTGTGCTGCTGGGTTTGTTTTCTAAGATTGCTCCTCACCACATTGTAGAGGTGTCACCTGTATTCTGGGAAAGCTCATAAGCCACGGGCAAGGGGATGTCTGTCCCGAAGGTGGCCTGGCTGATTGCTAGGCACAAGTCTCAGGTAAAAAGACTTGGGTTCCTGCTTCTGGCTCCTCTGCAGAACTGGTGTGCCCTTTGACAAATGCATGCTATTTCTGTGGTTCTGCAAGCTATATACAGCAGACATGAAAGGTGTTTGGCACCCAGAGCTTTCTGTGTTTTCCTTTGTTTCTGAAGAGCAGCCTAAATCAAAGCCTTCTCAAAAAGCCTTGAAGCTTTAGCTGCTCATTCAAAACAAGGATCAGAAGAGGCAACTTGAAGTGCCTACGACTGAATCCACAGACAGAAACATCCTTCCTTGTGGAGCGACCTATTTACAGACAGGTCTGGCAGCTGGCTGTGCTATTTTGTCCTTTTGCTGAAAAATCTTTCCATGATCCCAGTTTCTAAAAGGAGATGGGCCCATGAGGGAAAGCAAGATGTGGGAGAATCAAACCCACTTGGATGCTGTTGGGGTCCTATAGGATTTGCAGTGCCCTGCTCTACCTAAGCTATGTTAAGTTCATGGAACCCAGCTCAGCCTCCTGATCTTGACTCTTCAATCCTCTTATCATCCCAGGATAACAAGGCCATTTTCTCCTCTGGGTAACAGCCTAGATGGCTATCCTATTAAGTCCTTAGTGCAAGCTCAAACTGGAGTTCTCAGTGCCTGCTTAGATTTTTTCTTTCTGCCATTCTCCTCCATCAGATAATGGTTTTGGATATTTTGAGAATCAGAAGTGTTACAGAACACATTAAATACTTAAGGTAAAATGTCCCTGCAGCCCTGGCACAGCTGTGCTTCTCAAGGTTTGTACACTCCTTGCTTGGAAGTGCCGACCTGTGTGCTAGCATCCCCAAACAGTGTCTGCCACTGAGACATAACACTTCCATAGTTCTTTTCTGATTTTTTTTTTTTTTAAGTTGAAGGCTCCAGTTCCTATTAGAAATTAATTTGCAAAAGAGAAACTTGCGAAGGATCATGATCCAAATGTGGTAACAGCTGGTTCAAGACATGGTCTGCACTTAACATTGTTTTGGAGATATTTAGTTAGAGGTTTGGTTGCAAAAAAAAAAAAAAAGTTGTTTACACTGACACAGTGCAAACGTTCATGTACTAGTCTAGAGTTATATCACCATAGTTTATTTTTATGCTTCTTGGTAATAGTCATTTTGATAAATGTTGTTTTAGGCTGATTGAGGCCCACCCCCACCAGATCTTGGTTAGTGTTTNCTGGCAGTGAGGCTCTGAGGGAGCTGCAGTTATGTAAAAAGCCTGGCAGAAGCTGCCTTGGGAAGACAGTTTTCCCATGTGATTGGCAGTGGCACTGCTGTTCCAACACTGAAAATAAACACAAATATAAATGCTGGGGGACCAGGTATACAGCTGGGTGAACGGTGCTCAGGGAATAATTTCAGTACTTGCAGGCAGAGAGACACTACGCTGTCTCCACTGCATCACTGGAGCAAGCCATTTCAGAGCTGGTGGGACTTACCTTTATTGCCACCTCAGGCAGCACCTGGTGCAGGTGTCCTTCTTGTGCTGCCATCTTAACTGCCATGGAACAAGGGAAGGCTGTAATCCCAGCCTTAGGTAACACGTTTCAATTCCCTAGCTCATGGATTATTATGGATTTTACTTCCTTAAGCTTTCTAACATTCCTGCAAAGCCACTTAGGAATACTGGCATTAGTCTCATTAAACAATTATTTTTTCCAAACAAAAACATCTTTTTTTTTTTTTTTTAAANGTCTCATTTCAATGCCTTAATTCTGATTTTTTCCCCCAACTCATAGATTTCCATAGGAATATCCATTTTTAAATATAGCCAACTAGACAGCACTTTTTCAGTTAAATTAACACTTGTCTAAGCTGTCTTAGCATGTTTTTTCTTTGGCAAGGTAGATTCTTAAAGCTTTTTGAGCTTTCAGTTTTTGCAATTTATCATTGGAAAAAAAATGCTGAGAGGGGGCAGAAAGTTTCTCTCCTGTCTTGTCTCCAGTACCTGGAAATCATAGCTCACATGCCCTCTGTGGTGACAGTGCAGTAGAAGACAAGCACCACATCGCTTGAGAAAAATTAGTGGAAGTGCCGATCACATGTGGTGGACAATGTGGTTTATTTTCAGTCCAAGAAGAACCAATTCTGCATACATCAGAATGGCTTAGCTGTGCCTTCAAATGACATCTGCCGCTCAGTGACAAAAATCCACAGATTCTTCATTTACTTAAGACACTATAGTTTCCCTGACCAAATCACAGTCCCCAAAGACTGTTTCCATGTCTGTCACTCTCAAAGGGGACAGTCCATAAACCACCTGCCGTGCAGTCCATCCCACACTGGAGTTCCTATAGGTGGACACAGTGATAGTGCAGCGCATGCAATTGCCACCGCTATGGAGTAAAATGCTCCCACCTAAGCCCTCAGTAGGGGCATTAAGCCAGTGCATTTGCACTTGTCCCTGCAATGGGCTAAGGGTAAGAATGTGGGCAGGCACCATTGCTCAGCTGATGCACATTAATTCAGCTCAGTTGCTGAGCCCTGGGTCATGGCATGGGCAGCTACATATCTTTCTGGATAGTTTCCCCTGCCTGTAGACATTGTATAAGCAAGTACATTTTGTATTAATCGCAATTTAGTCCGCACCCTAGCATTAACCTTTGCTATCAAGATGAGCCAAGTGAGATTTTTAATACTCTATGATAGGACTGTGGCCTTTTCCTGGCCAGTGGAGCTTCCTCTGTAGGGACAGTGAGTCAAGCTGTCCTCCTTGTTCTGACACCAATCCCAAAGTCCAAATTCTTCCTTCCTGAGGGTTTATGTGGAAATCTGGTGTGCATTATGTGCTGAGGTGGGAGAGCCCTGGCATCTTCAAGTCCTTAATAAGTATTAAATACATAAGTGGGGAAAGTCCTTTTTCTGTGAGAAAAATCTGCACTTGTGCCTGTACAAAGTGGTTTGAGGTTCTTGGGGAAAAATGACTGTTTCTGAAAACTGCTGCTTTCTTTTACCAGGTCAAATGGATGATGTACTGGATCATATTTGCGCTCTTCACGACAGCAGAGACGTTCACCGATATCTTTCTTTGCTGGTGAGCATCAGTTGGAAATGGATCTTTGAACTGAGATAGAAATAAAACGAAAATGTTTGTAAGGGGGAAAAATAGGGCCCAAGTGTGCACTGTCTCCTGAACATGGGATTAGCACCTTCAGGTGCACAGGGGTGTTCAATCTGTAGGAGCCATGCTTCCTTTCTCAGTGCTGCAATAGGAAAAGGAAGAAAGGGAATAGAACTGCTCTGTGATATCTCATTAGTAAGAAATCACTACAGGAGTCTCTGTCCCCAGCCTGTAGGAAATAGGGCTCTGTCAGATGCACATCTGTCAGATGCATATCTGATAGCTAATTTGGATGCTTGCAGAGATTGTCACATAAAAGCAGTAGCTCTAGCTACAGATGTAGTTCTGGACTTACATAGCTGCGTCCTGCACTGACCATGGGGATCAGGCAGAAACAGCCCTGCAGCACAGGACTTTGTTTCTAGGTTGCTGCATGGGTGGTTGTTCTTCAGGTGTCTTGCCAGTCCTTTCCTGGATGGACTGGACTTACAGTTTGATGGAAGAGTGACAGTCCGTACTGCTGGGGGCTCACTGGTCCCAGTAGAAGGATTCCTTGCAACCTGTGTCAGGGCAAGAGCATATGAATGCTCAATTCTCAGCTTTAGTTCCTTAAATTTGGATGCTGAAGTTTGGAAATGTTTGCTTTGGTGCCGTTTTTAGTAAGGCCACTTCTAAACTTGTAGAAACCAGTAAGCCAAAGGGAGTCAGGGGTATTTGGCAGCATGACAGATCTGTTGGGAAGGAGATAAAAGGCATATCTTGTCTCTTTATCTAATTTGCATGCAGATCTACCTCCACTGTCCTCATCTGGAGGTTGTTAAATTTTGTTTGTTTGGTTGGTTTTGTTTGCTTGTTTGTTTTTTCTTTTGGAGGAATGGCAGAGGGCTTGTCATTTCGCAGAGTCTGTGAAATCAGGTGTGCTTTAGAGATCCTCAGTGGCACTGCTAGCAGGCCAGCCTCATGCTCTAGGGTTTGTATCTCAGAAAGAAACCTAAACAAAGAAACCTCAAGAAGTCCCTGGTTTGTTGTTACAGCTACAGCATGTCCTGTTGTTAGTTAGCCCTATATATTTTGCAGTGCAACCTGCAAGACACTATGTGGATCTGCACCTTTGTGTTGCATGTTGCTTTGACAACAAAGGTCCTTGTATTTCAGTCAAACAGATGTTATCTTGAATGCATGTTGTGCTTTAACCTGGCAGGCAGGTAAGCACAACACAGCTGTTTGCTCACTCCTCCCTGCAGTGTGATGGGGGAGAGAATCACAAAAGGTAAGAGTGCAAGAACTTAAGGGTTGAGATAAGGACTATTTAATAAGAAAGGAAAAAAAGAAGAAGAAAAGAAAAAAACTACCCAAGTGATGGACAATGCAGTTGTTCACCACTCACCCAGCCAGTCCCCAAGCAGATCCCCCCAGTTTTGTTGCTGAGCATGATGTCATATGTATGGAATATTCCCTTGGTCAGTTTTGGGTCAGCAGAAAAGAGAAGCAGAAAAGTCCTTGACTCAGTGTAAGCACTACTCAGCAACAACTAAAACATTGGTGTGTTATCAACAGAATTTTCATCCTAAATCCAGAATGGCACCATACCAGCCACTGTGAGGAAAATTAACTCTATCCCAGCTGAAAGCAGTACAGAAAGGCAGAGGTGAAAGGTGTATAAATACAGAAATGAGATACTGATTGCTGGTTTGCTTTTTGCTCCCTCTTAATGACGGGGGATGCTATTAAGGCAGCATTTGTGCTCTTTGCATGCAGATAGCTCCTCTTCCACACAACAGAGTCTCTTCCAGACCATTAAATAACAGCTCTGATACCTGAGTAAAGATTTTCCTACATGCCTAGTTGAGAAGTATGCAAAGGTTAGTGAATGTTTGGATTGTCTTTGGATTCTTTGGTAAGCAGTAGCTTCCCTAAACTAGGCTGTCCAATCCTTTACTGTGCTGACCATCTCTAATCAAGAGCAGTTGTTAATTTGGGAGTAGATGTTAATAGCTCTTTTTCTTCTAGGTTTCCATTCTACTATGAACTCAAAATAGCGTTTGTAGCTTGGCTGCTGTCTCCATACACAAAAGGCTCCAGCCTCCTGTACAGGAAATTTGTCCACCCAACACTGTCTTCAAAAGAAAAGGTAATCACAGGTGCCCAGGTCCTGCCTGGGTGGAACAGATCTACAAGTGTGTTTGCTCCAGTCTTGATATCGCTCAGTTTCATTGAAGGACTTGGATCTGTTGATTCTCTTCCTCTGTCATTTGATTCCTCTTTTTGTTGTTGTTGTTGTTGTTGTTGTTTTTTTTGGTGGTTGGTGTTTTTTAAATACTGACATCTGTTCAGCTTGCTCACACATATTAGCTCATCTTTGTGCACTTCAGAAGCTGGGAGGGAGGGGAATAAAAATACCTCCTGAGCTATTTTGCACATACTAGCTGAATATAGATGGAGTGCTGTGTTGTGTCTGGATATAATGATTAGAGAAATGGGGTCTGGCAGCCAGGACTCCATAACTTTGTACCCAGCTCTGTGCAGCAATGAGACAAATAGCCCAGCCTGTCTGAAAGGGGCTTAGCAAGCACTTGCCTGGCTGGAAGAGGTACAGCATGTTGAAGTAAGGCATGTAGCATGTTGAGGTCCTGGGCTGAGAAATGTCCCACTGAAATTCACAGTGTTGATTTCAGAGGAGACATTACAGCTTGAATCATTTGCCTGCCTAGGAGACTCCTGTGGCTGTGAATGGGACATTGTCAGGCAGATCCATCTGGCTCGTGTGAACACATAGGCTAAGAATAGCTATCAGTCACATATCAACATACGAGCTACTAAGAACTGAATAACTGTTTCCCACATTGCCAGCTATGGCAGTGAAAGATCTCTGTTCAAGTCACAGGCAGTGCATGAACAATTGTATCTCAGTCCTGTCCAAGAAGAACAGTGGGGATCAGTTTCCATTTTGCTTCCTGGGAACTTCTGCTTATGCTTCTCACAAGTAGTGCTCATACATTTTGGGTTATCACCTCTGATCTACTAGGAATGAGGGAAGGTATCACTGATAAGCCAACAATCTCTAGCTTATTGCAGTCTCCAGTTCCTACTAAGCTAAGTACTGAGCTTAGCTTTCAGTAGCTAAGCACTGAAAGTCTTTGTCATCTGTTATCATCCAGGCCCTTGTGTCTTGGAGGAGGGAGCATGAGGGCAGGGACTTTCACTACGTATTGGGCAACATCAAAATCCAGACCCTCTGGACCTGCCAGTTCCATGGGTGTGTTGGAGCTAGACACTGCAGTGATGTGCAAAGATACCTCAGATACTTCTGAGAGCACTGATACTGGACCCAGGGCAGTGGAGCTGCAGCTGGCCAGCATCATACTGTGACTTCTTTTTCACTGTGAGGCAATCCAGTTTGTCTTTAGAGTCCATAGATTGCCAATGGCTCCTGATACACTCTGCCCAGATGGATGTGTCTATCTTGCTTCCAGGACCTATGGACTGTAGTTGCTCTGTGCAAGTGTATCCCAGTTTTGCATCTCAGTCTTCCAGTCACAGAATAAAGAGTTCCCAAAGGCTAAAATGGAAGTTACTGCTCCCCTGCAAATCTTTCCTCTTTGCAAATGTTGGTTGTGATCTTCCCTCTAGGCAAGGTGGGGAAGAAGGAGCATGTCTACCTCTATGAAAGGTGACCTAGTCCTGCCACGAGTTTGAGGCTGGGAGCACTCTGAACTTGTCCCTTTTGTGCTTTTTTTTGTTTTGTTGTGTGCTGTGACAGGAGATCGATGACTGCCTCGTCCAGGCAAAAGACCGGAGCTACGATGCCCTCGTGCACTTCGGGAAGCGGGGCCTGAACGTCGCGGCCACAGCAGCTGTCATGGCAGCTTCCAAGGTAAAGGTGTGGGTCAGAATGGTGACATTAGCATCTCATCTGCATCCATCACCAACAGCAGCCACAGTGGAGAGGGAGGCATAGTGAGGGCAGGGATTCTCTCTCTGGTTTTGATCACGCCTCCCAGTCTCCCCTTCACCAGCCACACAGGTGCCTCTTGGGATGATAACAAAAGTGTGGTGCTTAGTGAACCTTTATGAGGTTGTAAGTGCAGGAATAATACTAGGGTCTGCCTCAGGCCTCTGTTGAGTTTATTTTACATGGCATGCAGTACACTTGTAACAATGTTAGTGATGCTGTTCATCACAACCTGTGTTCTTCATTTTCACTGTCAAAGTGGAGGCGTGAATGATGCTAATGCTAGGTGAACACAGCACACGTCTGGGAAGGAGTTGTCTGATCAGTATCTTGCCGGTGAAGTGAGAGGCCCAGTTTGTCAGTTGTTATGCTCAGTTGCTGAGAAGTCTAGAGGACTTAGTGACCTCTAATTCAGGCACGGGTGGAAAGTAGCTATGACTTGAAGCTTATGAAGGCTCAGATTTGTCTGACAGATTTACACATAACATACCTGTTGTATAATTCTCTGGAGACATGCTTATGTAAGAGTGAATGGGAAATGACGCTAGTTACTTTTGGAGAATAAGTAGATGTTGGAGGAGTGGTGTCATCTGAGGAGGTGTATCCTGTACTCCGCTCCTGGCTTAGAGCCAGAACCAGAAAATAGCTGTTATCTCTTTTTTGCATAAAAGCTGCAAGGACTTGATAACTGCATATTGTGGTCCTGCTGTCTGGCAATGGGTTACCATGGCTTAGGGTAGATTTGCATAGCAACTATACTCTTGTGTTTTGGTGGGCAGGACTTGTATAAAAGATACAGCTTTTATGCAGTCAAATGCAATGCCTCTTGCAAAAGGATAACGGAAGCATATGGGCAAGATGGATGCTGGCATTAGGAAAAACGCATTAATGGGATTTGAAGGAAATTATTTTTCTCTGCCAAATGCTTTTCATACGACCTTGGGCACACCATTTAGTATCTCCTGGCCTTACCTCATGTGAAAATGAATAACACATCCTTGGGAGGCCAAATATGGTATGGGCTATTAAGCACATTGAATTGCAGTCATTATAGAAGTGGGAGCTCCTGGAATGTGCCATATACACATAGAATCACAAGGATGCACAAAAGCCGTTCCAAAGAAAGGCCAAAAATTGCATCGCTTTCCCCTGCCAAGCACTGACTATGGCTGTCAGGCTTGGCTCTGTTCTTGTCCTAAACTCGTCAGTGGGGAGCCTCTGCTAACCTAGAGACTGCTGGCTAATCCAAACCTGGACTGAAAACTAGGATAAACATGGAGCTAAGGGAAAGCCGTGTGTTAAATGGCCAGTGATACAACATTTGTGTGATACCTCCGTGACAGTAATGCTTTCTGTGCAGCTGTGAGAACCTGAAGAAGTCACGTCATGGACATGAATAGGCTCTGGGAATGCCTGTTTTGCGGCACTGTCTTTGCTTCCTACAATGTGTTGCTGACTCTTTGTGCTAGAGCTGTAGGGTGAGAAGCAATGTGTGAATCCTAAAGAAATTCTGATTCCTGTTTGGGTAGCTCCTGAATATGGGGAGCTCAATGGTGGCCCAGGCCCACAGTGCCAGCCTCTTAGGACTGAAACAGTACCTTTATCAGCTCTTCAATATGAAAGAACAGCCAGCACCACAGTTTTTCTTCCTACCATTCTGCTTCATTTTTCTGGTGTATTTCTAAAGATTCACACTGCCTTGAAATGCAGCTCCAATGGCAGCAGGAAGCCAGGCAGAAGGGAGAAGACCCTCCAGGGTGCAAGGAAGCTTCTGCTTTGCTTGAGAGAATGAAACTCCGTTTTCATTGCTGGAAGAAACCAACCTGAACTGTGACTTCTATGGTATTGTTATATAGCACATCTGCCAGCCTAACTGGAGAGTTCTTAGCAAGTGAGGGTCCGCAAATGTGTCTTATGAGTACCTGAGCCAGCACGAGGGAAGGGAAGGAACTGCATTGTGAGGAGTATGGCTGGAGGAAATGAAAGCAAGATCTTCCCTTCCTGGTTATGGGAAGGAGACGGTTTAGCTCTGCTGCTCATGCGACCACACCCTTGATACTTTTGCACTCTTCATGGTACAGTGGGCAGGAGTGGTTGTGGCAGTTTCTGTCCCTGCCCTTCTCAGACTGAAATTTTGGGCAGGGAGAGTTGAATAGTTGCGACTGTGATTTTCAGCCTGAAGTGTTGCAGCACAGAAGGGCTGAGCTGGGCTCCTCCGGTATTCAGGATGTGAAGTGCAGTGGGTCAGGTGTGGACATGTTCCCATTTAGCTGTCCCTGCTGTGGAGAGGACTGTTTCCCAGAGATGAACGATGGTGACAGCTTCTGTTGCCCTGGTTTTCAGCCGCTGTTAAATGTATGTCAACACCCTTACACGCACACTTGAGACGGAGGTTTAACTGAGGTAGATTATCGTGCATGAGTGAAGTTTAAGTGATTATTTATCTAGAAAACACTTGGAGCTGACAGATGCCAAACAGGACTGCAGTGTTGTCCTCAGAGGAAAGTTTCCAAAGAGGAGGAAAGAGAATACTATTTCTAAGCCTTATCCTGACTTTCCCTGTGCCAAGGCTTAAGGGTATCCAGCTAGCCTGTGTGTGGTAAGTGTTGAGTGTAGATTGGAAAGTGAGCTCTGAAGAGGTTCATTGGGTTTCAGACTTTCATGTTAAAATTGGAACCTATGCAGGTGACCATATATTCAGATATATCAAGCACTTGCAGTTCCCATGGAAAATGGGACTTTTGCCAGCAAGTGAATGGGAGGATCTCTCATTTCCTTCTTCACTTGGATTAATGGGTGAGGAGAAGAAGCTTTCCTGTTAAGAAACTGACCCTCAGACTTTGCAATAGGCATCTTCTGCTGGTGAATACACAGCAAGATGCTGAGCTGAAAGTGTGCTCCATAGAGACCTGTTTTCAGTAAATAAACTTAAATCTAAAGGCTCCTGTGCCTGGAGATGTATCTCCCTCTGTGCACAGCCCCGTGCTCTCCTGTCTCTGCACTGTGGTAACTGATCTTCCTGTGCTCCCACAGTGGTCCGGACCCATCACGATCTCTTCTCTTTGGTGATAAGATCTCTGCACGAGGCCCATGTTTTCATTCTTTTTATCCACAACGCAGCACAGTGCGGCTGGCTCTCAGATTATGCTGTATGTCTGACAGGCTGCTGCTTATACATTTATCACAGGCTAAGACGCAGCAAGCTGGGCACAGCTGCACACTTTCCTTATCTCTGATACCCTGTCCCTTTCCCTCTTCTATCTTAAATAACAGTCTTAGCCAAGTGCAGGCTTCTCTCCCTCCCCCTTCCCCCTGCTCCCCTCCCCTGCTCTGTTTTGTTTTGAAGCCACAGTTGTGCTAATGCTGGCACAAACCTGTGCCAGTTCATTTTACAGGCTGAGGAGCTGTCAGTGTCCCAAGTACCCTGAGCCTGCTCAGCTGGCTCACTTGGGTGTTTTCTCTCTCCCAGGAGAGTCTATTTTTGATGCTCTCTAAGCAGGCAGAGCATTGGATAGCTGGGTTCATTACCCCTGCTAGGTGCTCAGCACAGAGCTTTTCCCTGCCCCCAACAGCCCATGTCCCCTCCAAAGAGCGTAATCTCATTTGGGGCTCTCTAATCCTGTCCTCATTGCTTGGTCATCCTGTCACACGCTGTGACTTCAAGTGGGTCAGTGCTAAGTGGTGGGATTAGATGACCAGGCAGTAAATCCTGCTGCTCTTTGCATGTTTTCAATTAGTTCCAGCTAGTTCAGCCATTTCCACTCCCAAGGGGCCCTGGGCACTGATCACCTTCTCTCTCCAGGTCAGCTTGTGGCAGCAGAGGAGAAGCAGAAAATGGGCCTGTTTTTGGGTCTGAGTGGCTCTCCTTCCCTCTGCTGTCACAGCAGAAGCAGGGCAGCAGCAGGGCTGTTGTGGGATACAGGCCTTGGCTGGGCAGCAGAGCTGTCAGATGGAGGCCTGGGCACAAACAGGCTTTTCATCAGCAGTGGTCAGGTTTTTGATGTGAGCTGCCAGGACACATGTGGCTGCAGTGAGCAGCAGTAGTGATGCCTTGGAGGCAGCACCAGCCTCCTCCAGCACACCCATATGTATTCATATGAGCATTTGCTTGTCCTCCATCTGTCATCCTGAGCTTCCCAGCACCTGCTGCCTTGGCCTATCCCCAGTCCCCAGTTCTTCCTTCCCTTTCCAGGAACCTACCATGGCCTGGCATTGCCTCCTCTGTCTCTACAGCCCTCCCACCACCAGTTTAAAAACTCTCCCCAGCTGTTCAACCTCTTCTCTTCCCCAACCCTCTCCTTCAAGCTCCTGCGTTTCCCAGATCCTATTTCCTTATTCCTCACCATAAACCAATTCACCAATTCACTGACCAAACAGGTCAGTGTCATTTTCCCCCAAGACAAATCCTGCTCCCAACTACTTAACCACCCCAAACTGCAGCCCAACTCCGTTCTTCAGAGCAGAGCTGCAGAAAACATCCTGCAGCCAGCAGACCATCACAAGCCCAAGGTTTCTGATAATGTACTTTCCTTGGTCCTTCTTCTGGCCCCTGTGTGTAGGGCAGGAACTGTTTGCATAGCAGCTGGTGTGCAAAAGCACTTGTGTGCTCCTTGGTGCAGCCTGCCTTCAGGAAGGGGAGTGGGGCACAGCACACTGCTGGCAGTGGGCACAGAGCCTTGTCAGGAGATGATAAATGAGGTGGAGGGAGCAGGCACGCATGACTGGTGTCGATGAAATGCCCATTTGTGCCTAATAAGTCTGAGAAACAGTCCAGGAGCCTTTCATGCGTGGGGAAATATGGCTTGCAGTGCTGCCAGAGCTAGCAGTCATTCTGGTTATCTGTTAAAAGGGCCAGGCATGCAGATGAAGGCAGAAGGGTTTCAGTACTCCTGTCCACTTCTTTAATGCTTGGAGTGCAGCATCAGCAGTTCCCAAACTGCTTCAGCCCACAACCACCTGGCTGGCCTGACAACATCACTTCCGTTCCCTTTGGGCTCACAACTCCATGGGAGTTGCAGCTCTGCTGCATTAGGTTCCCTGAGCCCAGTTTTTGCTGGGTTTTAAGCCAGAAGAAGAAAATGTAAA
This sequence comes from Alectura lathami, assembly GCA_013399715.1. NCBI lineage: Eukaryota > Metazoa > Chordata > Aves > Galliformes > Megapodiidae > Alectura > Alectura lathami. Next base: position 86,459 of record VXAV01003487.1, read on the forward strand.
CACTCATTTAGATTTTATCCTCACTAGTCAAACAGCATCTTTTCTTTTGTTTCTGGTGCCTGGCTGGTGTAGCCAGTGCCACTGCCCAGAAGTCAGAAGATTTAGCTCTCTGATTTCCCATGATGATTGGCAACTATTTACTGTGGGAGTTTGGAGTCCAAATATATGTGGGAGCGATGCTGCCTTTTGTGGCACGGCAGTGGAGACCTGCACTTTTACTTGAACTGGGAAGGAGGGAGGCAGGGAGCATCCTTCCCTGCAAGAGACAGGATAAAGCATCTTTGCAATGATGGGATCCCACTGCTTGCAGGGAGAGTGTTTCTTTGCTTACCATATACATCACAGGGTAGTTCTGTCCAATCTGCGTAATACTGTATCTGTAACAGCCATACTACGTGTCCTGGATTGTGATATGGCTGAGAGAAGTCAGGAGTGATTTAAAATACAGAGTCTGAGAAACCTTTGGGCACCTGTCAGTGTTATCTCAGGAAGGCTGAGCAAGCGCCTTTTGAAAATAGCATCCTTTAAAGGATCTTTCCACTCGGGATCCAAAATCAGTGATTTCTTGGCTAAGCTATGTTGTACCAACAAAAAGGAATAATACATGGCTTTCTTGAAACATACGATGCCACTGATCACTATTTCGTGAATTGTACCTGTCATGGTGTAATGCACTTTTCACTCTGATTTTCCCTCAAATCAGTAAAACCCCAACGCTGTCACAGAGCTACAATTCAAGTAGCTGGTTCCCCTTTTTCTATATCAATGGCTCTTCTGTTGATGTCTCAAGGAGCAGACAATAGCCAGTGAAAGCACAGGACAGCAGAACCAAACAATAAATTTATACAGAGAGGCTAGACTGGGAGGGACAGAAACAAACAGTTCCCAGGAGAGGAAATGGACTGTGCAAACAAAAAGGGTGGATGAAATTAAGTTTCCACCATCAATGTTAACGTCAGCTGGTTTCCCTTTGAGACTTTAGTACTGCCTGACATCTCCAAACTGCGTAGCTGTTCCCAGTCAGGCATGGCACGCAGGCCCTGCCCATAAGGATATTGCTTGTAGGCTATCTGCATTCATGTGTTTTGACAATGGCAGAAGCAACTGCCCCCTTCACTCAGGCCTGTGCTCAGCCCACAGAGCTGATGGCTTTGCTCTTAGCAGGGCAGGCACAGTAAGCTTCTGCATGCAGATTGTTGGTGTGAGTAGCTCCCCAGCTTTACCCTACTTCTCAGGACTGTCAGTCACCAGGACTAAATGACTGCTGAGCATCCCTCACTTAATCCTGTGCCTTCATTAGTCATAAATGCACTCTGTTCTTAAGGATTGTGAGTAAGTCTGTATCGCAGAGGTGGCCAGACACTGTGTTTTTCCAGTGGGAAGCACCTATGAAGTCATGTTTATAATTTGCTTAACCCTTTAAACACACTTGCTAGGTAGCACCCTGTCAGCTGGGGTTATGGAGTGTTCTCTCCATCTCTCTGGGAGAGCCGAGGAAGGGAGAACCTGCATTCAGAGTTGTAGTTCACAGGTGGGTGTCTCTGCTTTTTATGTGTATGTTGAGTGCCTGTACACCAGTGCCCAGTGTCATGCTCATGTCTCACCTTGATTACTTATGCGTCAGATAGACCTTATTCTCAAAGCTTTTATGTTTGTTGCCACATTGGCTCTCTTTTTCCCTTGCTAGGTCTCTCAGCTACTTCATTTACACTTGTATTTGGACCAGAAAAAAGGGCAGGTAATCTGCTGAATGCTGATACTAACCCCTAACTAACGTCTGCCTCCCCCTAAGACCAGTTCGAACTCTTTTCAGCTAAGACTGGTCTGAGGCCAGATGCTGACTGTTCTGCTTCCAGTAGATAGATCCTGAGTGCTGAGCTTTAAAAGCCTGTCCTTGATCTCCTCAGCAGAATGCCTTCCAAGTCCTCTGCTGGCAATCAGAGACTCCAGCAGCCAGGCAGGGAGCTCTGGATGTGGAAAAGCCATCTAACTCAGGTTGTTGCTACTGTGTTGGCCAAGCTGCCGTGTTTGCTTTTGTTTTCTCACTAATGGATAAAGGGAGCCTCTCTCCCACTGCTGTGATCCCATTATAACAGTTGGGGTTGCGGTGGAGCTAGAGAGACCAGGACTTGGCTCAAAGGTGAAGGTGCATCTGTGCAAGCGTTTTCTGATATGTGTGGTTGGAAAGTCCTGCTGACACTGTAGCAATAACTGATGCCCTAGGAATATGCACTACACCTTGTAGTGAATATCTGCAGGATGGCGGCTGTAAAACGCGTGCAGATACATCTGCTGCTGTGGAGGAGAACTGCTAACCAAAGTTACAGCAGAGGGAGAGGAGAAAATTAACAGGTTTAGTGTTGTGCTGGAAGTGTGGTGAGTGTGACTTAGTGTTCCCTTGCCTGTCCGTTAACTACTGATCCTAAGACGCAAAAGGCCAGAAGGTGCCATCCTGTATTAATGCTGACTGTATTAAAAGCTTCTTGTTTATGACTTGACATTTTTTGATTCCTGATTTGTCACCTCACCATGCTGTTACAGCTTCAGCTGCAAAATGGAATTTCTAGTTATTAGAGGTGTTTTGAAGCCTAAATATTGTCTACAGAATTCTTTCGCATTGTCAGACTGAAGGTATGATCAAATAGACACTGTTGTTTGTTTGTGTTTAGATTATACCTAATGAGGCTTTGTTACATAAATGGCAGATTTTAAAATTATGCCTAATTTTATTTTCCTAGAGACTATGTAAAGTTTTCTACCTATGTGGAAGAAGTTTTATGAACAATTCCATTGTATGTAAACCCAGTTTTTCTGGACTCCTAAGTCCATCTCCCTCTAAAATGTTTTCCTTCAACTGTGAATGCAGAGATTAATTATAGGAAGGCGAAGTAGTTAGGACAACACCAGCTGTTCCTGGTGCAGTGCCTTTTAGAGTATTTCTCACAGTATTGACTTCTGATTTTGGAAAGGATCTAGATTTTGTGGCCTGGGCCCACAGAGATTAGTGTTCATGTCTGGAGAACACAATGTCTGCCACACTTGGAAGAAGGCAGCATGCAGGTTAGCTGGCATTTAGGGCTCAATATTTGAATATTGTTTTGTCCCACTTTTTAAAGCCAAAATAAGGAGACAATGTGCTAGAAATGGGGAGTAAGGTATGCCTATACTACAGTTGTGTTGTGACTGAAGGAGGTAGAGATACACCTAAATTAGTTTTAGATTAATTAGCATGCCAGATAGATGAGCGCTTTAACTTCCCTTAGGATCACAGAGAGGCTTGTGCAGCTTAAAAGTCCATGTGTTGGTGGGTGATATCCTAATATCGTTGGTAGAGTTGTAACTCTAAATGATGTCGATACCAACTGATACTAGTTACTGGGAGGTGATATTACCATGTGCTTTTTAGTATTTGTCTTTTGTGCTGTCCAGTAGCACCGAGCCCTGCTCCAGTCTGGCCCTTCTCTGTTTCTGCCCCTGAGAAAAAAGCAAGGAGAGAACTGTTCCATGTATGAGCCTAGTGAGGCTGCTGAGTCCTGGGAGAGGAGCTGAAGGGAGCCTACAGAGGTCCACTTTCAGCTTGTGCCTTACCTTCACTGTGAGGGAACCTTCCTAGGGACAAGAAGATGAGATGGATTTGGTAGCAGCTACACTGCAGTGAATGGGGAAGAGAAACAAGTCTATCCCTGCAAAGAATGGAGGTGAAAAAATTTCAAGAGAACAAAACTGGAAGGGAAGCGAGCAGGCTTTCACGTGTGTTCACTGTCATCACTCAGCCTAAGCCTTTGCTGTTGCTGCCATTTCTGAGATCTGGACAAACCGTTCCATGGAATGGTAGCAATGGTAATGTTTTGCTGTTATCTGGGTGATAAACTACCTTCATCTTTGCTGTAATAAGCTCAGGTTAAATCAAAACAAAACTCAAGAAAAGACCTTTTTTCTTCTTCCTTTTTATTTAGTTATTTATTTATTTTTCCTGGGGAAAGTGGAAGCTGTTTAGCACAGCTGCCATGACATCAGTATGTTTAAGGCTGCGGCCATACATGTTATGTGCTCATGTAACGGGCCCACAGATGACAGGCATGTATCAGTCCTTGTTTTGAAGCTCTGTTTGGGGCCTTACATCATTATATGCCACTACATCATGGGTTGCGATGCCAGAATACTAGCAAGAATATATATTATTAGAATGTTATTCATTTTCAATGCAGAAGAGTGCATTAGTGCCATCCTCCATGCCAGGCTGGTCTGATGCATGAACTGACTCACGTCCATATACATAAATCGCCCTGTGGAATGAAATGGTGTTTGGGTTAGCTGGCTGAGCAAAGCAGCTGGGAGGAGGTTAAAAGCTTGAGCGCTGCTGACATTTGAGCTGGTAGTGCAAGAGGAATACAGCACTCGTATTACAGCAGCTTATCAATTGCTAAGCCCCTGGCTTTGCTGGTCCGGTCATTCTGCAACAGCGAAATATTAGTTAGAGATCTGACTGCTCGTAACTAGCTCTTGCTAGGGATCTGTCTGCTGGAGTCAGACTGCAGGGTAGGATGCCCTGTGTTGTCCTTAATCAGCTGCTGAGTACTGGGTGGCAGTGCATAGAGCCATAGAATGGTTTGGGTTGGAAAGGACCTTAAAACCTCTCCAGTCCCAACCCCCTGTTGTGGGCAGGGACACCTCCCTCTGCCCGAAGCCCCATCCAACCTGGCCTTGAGCATCTCCAGGGATGCGGTGTCCACAGCTTCTCTGGGCAGCCTGTCACAGAGCCTCATCACCCTCTGAGTAAAGATTTTCTTCTTTAAGTTTAATACTCATCTCTGCTCTTTCAGTTTAAAACCGTCACTGCTTTGTCACCTTCCCTGACAAAGCGTCCCTGCCCAGCTGTCCTGTGGGGCCCTTCAAGTACTGGAAGGCTGTAATGAGGTCTCCCCGGAGCCTTCTCTTCTTCAGGCTGAACAAGCCCAGCTCTCTCAGCCTATCTGCCGCAAGCACACATTGCTGGCTAATGAACAGTTTTTTCATCTGCCTGCACCCGTAAGTCCCCCTCTGCAGGCCTGCTCTCAATCTGTTCATCCCCCAGTCTGTACTGATGTTTGGGATTGCCTTGACCCAGATGCAGGAGCTTACACTTGCCCTTGTTGAACTTCATGAGCTCCATGTGAGCCCACATTCAGTGCAAGCTGCAAAATCCATCTCAAACTGCACTGCTCTGAGCTCCAGGGGGCTGTAGGCGTGCTGAGATCACTCCCAGCTAACCAGCCGTGCAAGCAAATTTCAGTATGCCAGCCCAGAGACAGCTGCAGCCATAGACTGCGGAGTAAATGTGCCTTAGGCTGGCTTAAGAGGAATAGCTCAAGCTGCCTGTTGGAGTGAGAACATGCCCAGGAGTGGCTCAGCCACTGGCAGTAGCTGAAATTCAGGCATCAACTCTTGTGGCAAGTTGGAGAGAAATAGGAGAGTAAGACTTTAGTTTAACATCAGCTTTAGGGGCTCAGTTACTAAGCATATAAAATCAGCACAGGGAAATGTCTTGGTATACCAGCTAAAAAGCACTACCCATTTTAAATAATTTTTAAAGGTGAGCAAGTTGAAGAGAGACAGCAAAGTAAATCTGCAGGAAGGGCATAGTGAGTGGGCAGATTCTTCTCTATAACTGTCCGCAGAAAAGCAAAATGCTGCCAAACAGGGCATACATAGAGAGATTCTAAGAAACCAAAGGCTCAGTGAACTGAGGAGGAAAATCCTCCTGCAGCATCCTGGCTGACTCCACCAAGTGTTCTGCCCTGCAAAGTGCAGTTCAATTTTATTTTACTTCAGGATGCATGTTTCTACTGATGATGCCTTGGAAAAGCACTGAAGAAATTACTGCCATGTGCTCCTTGGTTTTTGCTGATGCAGAGAAGTGCTGAATTTGGTGATGAACAGCCTGACTGTGGCTAAACTGGTACGCTTTGGAGCTGAGAAGGGAGTTCGAATCCTGAGAGGACTTTTCTCAGGCAGAAAACTGGCATTTCACTAGGGGACAGGAGCTTTTGCCTAACTGCATTAGGAAGGAGTGTGCCTGGTCTTGGATTTGTTCATAGATGGCCAGGATGAGCCCCTTCCCCATGTCAGGCCAGCACCAGAGCACACTCCATTGGACCTCATCTGTGCCCTGGTTTTGTGGGCAGAAAAATCAAATCTGCAGCCTAGAAGGGAGCAGTGACATATTCTGGTCTAGTCCCAGCCCAGAGCCCTCTGGAAGTGCATAGACTCTTCTTCCCCTCATATACTGCTTAGAAAAATACAAGCCTAAGTGAAGATAGCATATGAATTAGTTGTCCATTATTAGTGCATTAGTTGGCCATTTTTTATTTAACAGGGCAGTACTTCTTTCTGATTTCACCTCAGTCAAAATAGCCACTGAATTTTTTCTGACTGACACGAGCAGAAATAATTGTAGAATCAGGCTCTATGTGTTTATTTCAGTATTTTTTTGGAAGCTATATATTATGCAGTGTCCTTCATTAAAAAAATATCAATGTAGCCGGCAGAGAAGGATAGACATGTTGAGTATTGATGGTAATTTCTGGCATTCTGTGGCAGTTGTGTTGTATAAGGATTACAGAATTCAAGAAGATGTGTATTACAGTCAACCTTGTGATGGGATGTAGTTCTAATGCAAGGTGTCCTTTAAGAAACCTCATTTAGAAGGAACAGTTGTATTCACTTCATCAAGGAATATTTGTTTCTTGATTGACAGCTAGTTTAAAAAGAAATAAAAACTGTGTGTGAGTTTATTTCTTCCTTAAGCTGCATGAAAAAACACTCGAATAAATATTTTCATTTAAGAATAACTTTTTATTACCTTAACATTTCAAATGTTCTGTGCTCTGGAAATTCTGTGGATGACTGAGCACTGTTGGGGGAATATCGTCATAGAAGAATCACATTAAAAGGAAGTTATTTTGATGCAGACCATTTAATTGTGTTTCTGAAGCGAGGAACCTGTTTGACTAAGACATTAGTGAAGAAAAGTACCTACTAAAAAGTTCTGACAACATTCGGCTCCTTCAGATGTGGCCAAGGCTGCTCTGAATGACTGCATTGAAGAATCAGAGATGCTCTCCACCAAGATTTTGAATGATCATATTTTGTGCATAGAACTACTCCAAAATGAAGAGCAAAGAGAACGAAATGATGTTTTTAACAACTCATTTATGTATTCTCTAGGTTACTGGACCAGGCAATTTTTTTCTTTTCCTATTGTCCTGATGGATTTCAATGGGCTAGGGAGAAAGAAGCTTCAAAATGCACTGTTTAGTCTAACTTCTGTGTTATTTGCTTGCTTGTTTAACTAGGGACAGGGAGCCCTGTCTGAGAGACTAAGGAGCTTTAGCATGCAGGATCTCTCAACAATCCGTGGAGACAGCAGCAGCACTGTTCCTCCTTCGGTCACTGTACGACCAAGTAGCAAACAGAGCCAGCCAAAACCATCCAGAAGTGCATCAGAAGGCACTGGCAGCTCAGGTAAGTGCCAGCATTATTTTCAGTGTTGTGTTGTCTGGAATATCACACAGCTGAGTGAAGTCATGCCATTGGCAGGAATATATAGAAACAGACATTGCAGGCTGCACATACCAGAATCCACACGACACAGGCATGCTGGTGAGTCTCTTGGCACTTGAGAGAGGACAGTATTGTCGTTTGATGGTGACTGTTCCTGGCCACTACCAAGGACTGGACTTGAGCACACAAGGGAGCCAGCATCAGTCCTTGCAACTTGAGCTGAAAGGTTAGGTTCTGATGGCTGAAAGCGGCAGTGGATTTTCAAGGAGAGGGGCTAATGGAAGAGCCAAAATCGGGGATAAGAATGCACAGTGGTGGGCAGGGGTCATCATTATCATCAAAGACCCCATATGGTGATACAGCCACTCTCTCTTATGCCATCTAAGTGTAATTGTGAGTTGTGATGGATATCTGGTTTGAATTAGTCCAACTCATGCTTCTTCTGAACTGTACAGTAGTTGTTACTTGACAGCTGTCGTTCAAGAACTGCATCACTGAAGAAGCTTATTGAGAAATAAAACCTGTAGAAAGCACTCCTGGAAGCAGAGACCAAGGTCTGATAAATATTTATAGTATAAGGATGTCTGAGTAAGCACTGTTATGGAAGTGTCTCTGAAAAGCAAAGGTTTGTTTTTAAAATTCTGACAGAACAAAGGGAAGCAACAGCGTGGTGAGAATAAAATCCATCCCTGTGTACACTGTTATCAAATTTTGCTTTCACTTATAGTAAGCAGTCTGAAGCTGTTCACACACAGAATACAAAACTCTTACTCAAATGATAATAATATTTTTTTTAAAAATCACATACAATCTAGCCAAAAATAACAAATGACGCAAACAAAGCATCTTAGTAATCTTAATTCCATGTTGTGTAGAGCAGCCTTTGTAGTTTTGTTCTAAGGCAGCAAACTCAGCTCTTAACACACAGCTTTCTGATTTTGATCTGGTTTCAATACTGTACAAGTATATCTCACAATGGATCTCTGAAAAGTTGAACTATTCGTAAACTTTTCAAACTGAATCTAATGTTTATCACACGGTTCTGGATCTGAGTAATTTGAGATATTGGTTTTAATTCTTCTTTTAATGAAATTGACACATTTGCAAAATCTTCCAAGCCCTCTGCCCATCCCATCTCACTTTGTGGTTTCATCGAGGTTCCTCATCCAGTAGCCTGCTTGTTGCAGAGCACTTCTCCACCCGCAGCTGATACAGACAGGCAGGCATCTCTAGAGGGTTTTTGCACTTGCTTCTGATCAGATTAAGTGCAAGAAGTGGTCCTGATCTCTCCTTGTGCTGTTTTGTGTGGGCACAGTTATGCATGTAGCCAGAATGACTGGAGAGGTGATTGATCAGTTGTAGCTCTCGTGTGTGCGTATGTGGAAGACCGGGGTCTGTCAGCCAGACTGTATCAGGTTCTGAGGGCTGTGAGCCAGCAATTTCCTGGGCACAGCAAGCCTAGGCATAGCCTCATTGCTTCCTTCACCTTCTGTATTTGTTTAGCTGGAGTTTTTGCATGTAAGCAAGGGGGGAAAGAATTTGCTGCCTGTTAGTGTGCTGTATATACACATCGTATCACATATATGAGCATGTGCACCAGCAGTCACTACAGAACAGCTGGCATACAGCTCTTTCTCCTGTCCCACAGCCCTCAGATAACACAAATGTGCATGTCAGCAGTCCTCCCTGTCTCACAGAAAAATAAGTCTTCTCTTTAAATTTCTGGTTTAGAGATAATGGGACTAAGTCAGTCTGACATCAGAGAGAGTCAGCAAAAATACCCCTGGATGTCTGAGGATGACTCAGCTGAACATTGCTGCTTTCTTGAAAAGGTCTTGGACACCATCAGCCATTAGGAAGCCTGACAGCGGCAGCTGGGGTACATGGAACAGCTGTTAACAACGTTAACAGAGAGCCTGGCTAAGACTGCAGACGCTCTCTGCAGTAGAAATCCTGCTTTATAGGGGTGTTTAGGGAAGGCTTGAAGGAACAGGTCCTGCATATGCAAGAGAGGCAATATGGAGCTCAGGAGGAAGAGTCTGCAAGTTAGGACACCTGAATTCAGACTCTTCTTCATTGCAAAGTACTGGTGTGACCTGGAGTGTAACTTTGCTCCTCAGTGTGTCTGTAAATCAGAACAAATAGTACTTCCCATGGACATGTCCTGAAAACCATATGTGATAGAAGATTCTCGTGTATTTTAAGATCAATACCTTAGAAGATTGCTTATGTACACTTTACATCAGTGGTTATATTATGTAAAATACCTGATCAGTGGAAAAATCCTGTCTGCGGATCGATCCCAATTTTTCAAGGAAGTTTCTTGGTCAGCAGTAACAGTGCTCTGTCTTGCTACTACCTCTGAGAAGTTTCTGGATAGCCAAAATGTCCCTCTTTATCTTTTCCCTTCTTTTATTTTGTCCTTTGTTTCCCAGACTAGGCATCTGAAAGCTGCTGGGTGTACTGGGATTTGGATGACTTGATTTGAGTGCCATTCCCATAGCCCTTCTTCTGCCATTTGTTCATTCGGGTGCTTGCATGCTCACCCACTTCCCTGCACCCTCCATTCATAGCAAGCTATTACAGCTCTCTGCAAGTGCCCGAATTTACATACGATCAGTAACTGCAGGAGGGGCAGGAACCTCAAGTGTTATTTTGACTGGATGCCTTGGGAAGTGCTAATGTACTTCAGTGCTGATGGGCTTTGCTTGAGGAAGGAGGCATTGCTAGGCCATCGCCAGCCTTGCAGATGGGAAAGCCAAGCACTGTCTTTGAAGGAGTACATGCACAGATTGCCTGCAGGAGTGCTTTTATGGTGTTCCTGAGAGCTCCCTTTATTTCCCTCGTATGGCCTTCAGGGATGCACAAAGGCTGAAGAATTTGTTTTCCATCTAGCATAGGCTCTTAATTTTCTCCATATGACAAACAGTGGTGTCAAGCAGAGAACAGGGGCCTTATGATAACAAGATGTGAAGTGCTGCCCTCAGGACATGGAACAGGCTAGCTGAGGCCGCTCAAGCTGTCCATAGTAAAGAGCTGTGGACGGGAAGAAATCTTGAAAATGATGTAGCTGTGCTCCAAAGGCAGCCAGCCCACCCTGGGAAAATCAGGAGTTACTTTCTTATGCTTTCCATTATCTATCTCATTTTCACAATAAAACCCACTGGTGTCTTGGGAGCTGCCCTGCTGCTCTTGGTCTCAAGTTGTGGCAGCCTCTGAGCTGTGAATCTGTGGATGCTGGGCTGGTATCCTGGGGAATTACTGCTCTTGCTTGCCCTCGTCCTATACACTGCCCTCCACTGCTGCCAGCTGTTGTCAGTGACAGATCTGGCCAGACCTTTGATCTGATCTAGCTTTGTTGTTTTCAATTTTTTGAGCGTTCACTTTTCTACTTACATTTTTCTTTTCTTTCAGCTTAAGAGGATTTCTGGGACCTGCAATAAGTTAATTCAGTGTTTGATTCTGATGAAAAATATTTTCTTTTACTGTTTTTCTGGGATTATTTTAAAATCAGAACAATTTGCTGATAAACTTTACAGCGGGCCTCTGAAATAACTGTTAAGGCACCTTTGGAGAGATATAGTAGGAAACTAAATGGTGAGGAACCGGAAACTCCTCAAGCCAGCTTTGCTGCTGTACAAATGGTACATGGAAGAACCGCCTCACTTAGAACAATGTGGCAAAGGCAAGGATTGACTCTTGAAGAGTAGATGTGGTATTTAAAAGAAAGTGATTTGGAAAGACAGGGGTGGAGAGAGATCTGCTGCCTTCCCTGCACAGATGAGACAGCTGAAGCTCAGGTCTGTTGGTATGAAAACCCCCACTCCCCCAGTGAGCACCAGGAGTGCTTTGGGTTCTGGTTTCACATCCCTGGGCATGCTTCCAAGCCCGCTGAGAAAACTCTTCTGACACCAGTGGGCTTTGGCACTGGCCAAAAGCTGGCTGCAGCATTATGCTGTGCTCTGAGTACATTAAATAACCACTCAGCTTGTTTCATTTCCATTGTTGTTACTTTTTAAAATGTGACTGGTGCTGGTTAGATTGATTTGTGACTGCCTGAATTCCCTTCTGACAGCATCCACTGTGCGAAGAGCCTGGCATTTAGTTAGCAATACCACATGCAGACACAGCAAAGGTTTATTTTTGGCTGCTGAAAAGTGTCTTATGAGGCCAAGACATAGGATATGTTAGTGTTGCCTCTGAGACGAGGGGACTTAGCCCTACCTTTTGCTACTTTTTCTATAGTTGCAACCACCCCTTGGCCAAGTACCCAAGACAGCTGTGCTATTGCTTGAGCAATAGCTGAGATGCCCTGCAAGCCTTTGCTGCAGACAGCTGAGCTGCAGAGCAGGCACCCAATGTATTCACACCAATCCCACAGAAAGACCCCACTCCTCCTCCTCCCACACCCAGTCTAAGGCCACGTGTATACAACACAAGGGGCAGATGCTGCTTTGCTTTGACTTGTGTCCACACACAGTGCACTATCTGATGGCATTGCCACTGCTCCTGTGGAGCACGTGCACACCTTCCATCGATGCACACTGAGGAAACACAGTGATTGCCCTTCCTGTGTGCAACAGGCCAGCCACCTGTCCTCCTTGTCTGGTCTCTCCCTTTGCTCTTAGTTCAGCATTTCTCCATTTAGCATCCTGGCAGCCTGATGATAGTCTGTGATATTTCAGCTTTGATGCGTGTTCCAACCTGTGCTTTTCCCTGAGGCAGAACTGCCCCTTTTTTTTGGGAACTGTAAGTATTGTGAGGCTTCTCATCATCATAAAGAATTGGAAGATCCAGAACAGTATTTCCAAATAGTTTTCGGGACAATCCTGCTTTTCTGGCAAATGCCGAGTAACAATCCCCATGCAGATGTGTCTGTATTAACAGTGGAGGACTTTTACACTTCTTAACCTTATGTTATTGCCTTAGAAGCATCCTGGACAGTGCAGATAAAGTTTGTTCCCTTCCAATGGATGGTGAGTGACACATGTGACTTGAGGGGTGGGATGCTGGCCACCATGTCACAAAGCTCGGTCCCACACTTGATGCGAACATGTGTTGTGGTTGCTGATGTCAGCTGAAACCTCCAGTGTGGGCTGGGCACTGGAGGGCAGCCTTTATTTTGGGTAAGTCAGCGGGACATACTTCAGCGAGCAGCTTTGCATTGCTTGATGGGACATCAGTGTCCAGAGCTGGCACTGTCTGCCCAGAGTATCACGTCCACTCTACTGCCCAGACGGAATGCCCTTTCTGCTTAAGCTTTCCTCAGGCAGAGACCATTCTTAGCTGGGATGATCTCAAAGCATAAATACGCAGTGTGCTTTCTGACTCACCTCTGTGCGGGAGAGAGTTGGGGCTGGTTTTGTACTTTTGTTTTTCCACCTTAAGCTCTGAAGGCTTTGCAGGACAGAGCAAAGGTGGGGAATATCAGTACTCAGGACATGCCTGGATAGCTCTGTCCCCACTGACATGAAAAACTCTAGAAACAGCCCGTATACATATGCTCTATGATCTCAGAGAGTAAACCTTCATAAAACTGAAATCAGTTACCTTCTGTGCAAAGTCAAAACCTAAACCCACAGCAGACTCCTTGGGTTGCCCCAGACTCCTGTCTCTTGTGCAAAGGCCGTAGATCTCATGGCAGCACCAAGCCAATGTAAGGCAGCACTCCTGTTGAAACGATATAACCCAGCTGCTTACTTCTGTCCCATATGAGCCTTTCCCTTGGACGTGTGTGAATCTTGTTCATGTGCACTGACCCCAGTCAGGTAGCTGGTTCAAGTTAAAGGCTGTTTCTTGCTTCCAGGCTGCTCTTGGCCTGGATCAGGTCCCCAGACCATTAAGCAGCAGCAGACATCAACACTGGGTCAAAGAATAGGGAGGCTGTAGTGCAAGGGGCAGCGGGACTTCTGCTTTTGGCAGCAGTGCTGGTTTGTGCTGTTTCAAAATGACCCTGAAACTATGTAAATGCCTGCAGTGCAGGATAGTGTTTGCCAAAGGAATCACACGCTGCTCAAACCTTTTTTTTTTTTTTTCTCCGAAAGCTCCTTTTATCTGGCGTCACTGATGCCACTGTGAGGATTAAATTGGAATGCTCAAACTGGAAATGGTTTCTAGGCTGTTTCCAGAAGCACAAACCATCCGCAAGGTGAAGCTGCAAAGGCCACGATTTGATGAACAGCTGTGAATCACCTGCATTTGCATTGAAGGGTGCAGTGCAATTCTCTTGGTTACTTGCATACCTAAAGTAATCCACTGCAAGACTCCTCAGTATAATTCTGGTTTAGGAGTATCAGGGTTCTGTGAATATATTGCTTCAGAAGCTGCCTAAATGGTTGCACCAGTGCTTGGAAACATCCTGTCTAAAAGAAAGATCCAGACATGTAGCAATGCAAGCCCCAGTACTGCAACCTGTGTTTATTATCGTGCAACCTTTTGCATTGTGTTACACGCTGCTTATCCGCATTCTCAGTCCTCTCTAGCCAGGAGTTATTTCTGTCTGGTGATCTGAGAACAGAGCCCGGGAGCTGTATGCGCTCCCAGCCTTAGCACCCATTAGCACGCAGACACGTGAGCCGCATTCCTGGGGCTGTGCTTTGTGCTGGTGGACAGGGACAATCACCTCTATGCAGACAGGAGCTGTGAAGTCCTCCTCAGGACTGTTGAGCAGAAGGAGTGATGCTCAGTGTTTTCAGAGAAACAGTAGCTTACCCTGATGAGTTTTTAATGCTCGGCTCCTCTTTCAGTGTGCACGTGTTGCTCGGTGTGCCGACTCCTCAGAGGTGAGTGCTGGATTTCCTGCACCCCGATACCCACGCATCCCTTTTGGGCATGGCTGTGTTCCCCAGCCTGGCTTGCTCTTACTCACAGGGCTTCCTAACACCAGGGGAACAAGCAGGGGGATGGCCAGGCTACAAGTGGGTTTGTGAGCTGTGTGTGTGCTGATGGCAAGGTTTGCAGTGCTGCTCACCTTACTGACCCTAGGCTGGGGAGTGTTTCTCTGGAGAAAAGCCCTCAGTCCTTTCTCTTTTAGAGGATGCACCATTGCTGTCCTTGCTGCACTGGTGCCACTCCTCCACCCCGTATGCTCCAGCGCTAGCACTAGTGTAAAACCACTGGGAACTCAGCAAACCCCCCTCAGTCCCAGCCCTGTCGTGCTCTGTTCCCAAAGGAGTGGCACATGTTTCTGCATTGGTGGACAAGACATTTGTGTCTGGGACAGGCAGGATAAATAGCAAAGCCTTATAGCAGGCCTTGGTATGATGAAATATGTTCGAACTGCTTCAGTTTGTGCTGGAGATATGTTTGAAAAATGTCCTGCTGTCCCCAGCACTGCTTGCATTTACAGAGGTAGGAGCGCAGCCATCAGTTCGGCTGCTGGTGGTCCTTTCAACGCTGCAGCAGTCAGCTTGGTTGTGCAGAGCTGAGCTGTATCGCTGCTGCGTTTTGTCCCAGCGGCCGATGAAAGGAAAGGGAGCCCTCACATTTGGGCATGCCAGAGGACGGGGCTGCCAAGCACGTCGTTAGGGAGGAAGAAGAAATCCAGATGGGCAGCATCTCGTGGTGGTGGGAGCAGAGTTTCATAATTCCTGTACACCTCATCTCATGTGCTTTTTGTTTATTTTGCACACTGCAAACAGCCTGGGGACTTGGCAGCAGAGGCACTGCGGGACTGCAGTGCTGCCCCCGTGCTGCAGCCACCGCTGTGACAGCGCAGCTGGCTCCTGTTCCCTCCAGAGCAGCAGCGTTAGTGCTTGGAGGCTGGGCATCCCAGCCTGACCCTCTGTCTCCTTGCACACTGCGTAGGTGTGTGCAAGTCTCACACCTGCTTTGTCACCCTCCTTATGGTCTTTTTCCAGTTGTTTGCACTAGCACATTTGTGGTGACCGTGCTGCTGTGCAGGAGGATGAAGCCTGTTTGAAGTGGGACCTGTTTAAGCAGTCATGAAACCCTTGCATTCATGGTGCATTTTATTAGTACCCTTCTAATTTTAGCCTAAACCAGTTTTATGGATTTGACTCCTAAGTGTTATTTATAAAAGATTCAGTGAATCCTTAAGTGCTACATAGGCATGAATTAATCCTTGGGAAGTCATTTAATGATGCTGCAGCAGTAATCTGACCAATGTGTTTACAACTGGGCCCGAAGCTGTGCGCACTGTCTTTCAGATTGGCTTGTCTTACTGTTTTTTTTCCTTGATGTAACCCCGTTTCTCGGACCACGTCAATAGGAATATGCTGAGGCTCTATCTTGTAGAGGGTTCCTTCTGCCCCCACAGGCTGCCTTTCCTCTGTCTCCAAGGCAATATGTGCATTAATGCACTCTCAGACAATGGGCTGCCCTTTTAAATGCTCCTTTGTAAGTACAGCTTTGGTAGCTGGGAGGATGGGTCCCTGACCATGTAATGTGAACATTTTTTTCTCAAAGCTGCAAAGAAGAAAGAAGCGAAGCTCTCTTAGCTAGGACTAAATTGCTCTAAACTATTGGCACTTGATCTGTCTTTGGTTCAAACTTTTGTGTAGCCACTTTCAGGATACAAGCATTAGAAGTGCTCAGTCCCAAAGAGTTTATAGTCTAAACAGGCAGATGTTCGAGCCTTACCTCCAGCAGGATATTAAAGGCCGTCTCAGAGCCACAGTGCAGCCTTTTGGCAGGAGCAGTTGCCTTCAAGCTCTTGCAGGTGGAATTCAACTGCGGGGTTGAATTTTTCTCTTAAAACCCCACAGCTCTGAGGAGATCACAGACTGGTGGGAGCAAAACGCTGCCCACCCAGCTCCTGAGGGAGGCAGTGGACATGGGACAAATTAATTTGGGCCAAACCATGGTGGTTTCATGAAGTAGCCTCCAAGTGCCATAGAACAGGCATTTGTTGCAGAGATTGGAAACCATGCTGAGTGCAACATGAGGTACGGGAGCAGACCTTGAGGTACAGGGGGACCTTCTTTTGCTCTGGGCAGCCCACAAACAGCAATGTGTTCCGCTGTGTTTCCTCCAGCGTGTCTTCTGGGCAGCTCCTGCACCAGCTCTCCTTGCTGTTGTTCAGCAGCAGGTCTCTGCTGGCAGATCTCCCCCAGCTCGAATGTTTCTGAAATCTGTGTTCAAGGCCTGTGGAAAGTCATCCTAAGGATGACTAAGGAACAGTGATACAATTACGTAAGTGTTCATGTTCCCCTTCGGGAAGGACAGAGGGAAAATCTTCAGGGATTTGTTTGTCTTTTGGCAGCGCCTGGCAAATGCTAAAGTGCTGGTCAGTGTTAAACAAGCTTGCCTGGGACTTGCATTGAAGAAGTAACAAATTTTATGCTCAGTGCTATTAACTGATGTCTCTCGGGTGCTGTTGCAAAAGCCTTCTGTGGTGTGGCTGAGAGGGAGGAACAATTTTAGGTTTTGCAGAGAAGTATTTCAAAGATGTCTGAAATTTGTTGTATATCACGAAAGCTGTCATCGCTGCATGTGTATGGGGGGAGTTCAATACTTAGTGACTTCATGCAATGTAAGAAATGCGCAAGGATATTAGAGGTGAACGGGACTGGTTTGGGAATGTGCTGAAGGGTTGTGCTCCGTATCAGGGACTGGAACAGTAACGTGCACCTTGCAGACCACAGCTGAGCAGAGACTGACAGTCAGCTTAGCCAAGATGTTCAGTCAGCCATGCACAAGATGTTGCAGCATAAAGCCAGCTCCTGGAGCTTTTCCAGCAAAATAATGCTGGATCCTCTCCTGCATGTGGCAGTCACCCTGAAGACAAGGTGACAGATCACCCCAACAGCTTGCAGCTCGGCGAGGACCTTAAGGGGATGTTCATTTAATTGTGTTTTAAACAAATCACCTTGCTGGTATATTGGATGTATCCAACCCCTTCTTTGTGGTACACTGCAAATTGCACATGAGATTATTACAGCAGAAAGTATTCTTACAAACTAATTGTCTTTTCACCAAGGGGGCTGTTCATATGTCCCTGAACTAAGCCAATTAAATGGTCTAGGTGGTTTCAGTTTTGTTTGTAGCCAGTTTTGCGTCTAGCTTTTGTGCTGGGGATTTACAGACTTTTTAATCTTGCTTTCATTGAGCTTAAAGATCAAACTTTCTGTTGCTTTAGGCATTTTATTCCTTAAAACTTCTCCTTTAAATGCTGAATCAAATTTTTGTGGGCATGATTTGCATCTCTTTACACTGGTACCTCTGAATGGCAATTTGGGCGTTTCTCTGCTAATTAAAACTATTTTGATATTTATGTTAGTAATTTCAGGGAAGGAAAAATTTTCACAGAAAATCAGTAGGTTCCTTATGTATATCTACATTTCAGCAACAAAGTTCAAACATTGTTTAATAAACTGCAGTTCAGCCACAGACGTTCTGAAAGCAAAGATGAAGATTTCTGTGCTCTGAAACAATGTTCCTTCCCCCTCCACACTCAAATATTTTCCCCTAACAGTTTATTCTTTCCTTTTCTCTATGTAAATATTATGGGACTCTGATGTAAGTGTTAAAGATTGCATGAGTTTTCTTCTGAGGTGTTTGGAATAGACTAGCACTTAACAACTTAATCATTTGTGGGATGTGTTTTCATTAACCAGTGACCTTGTTGGTGATGTGGATAGGCTTGTTTGCTTTGGTTGCACTTGACTTCAGCTTTGGAAAGATGAGCCTCTGTCTGCCTCTGTTTTGTGGCTCCTGGGCAGTGTGTGCTGGTAGATGGGCTGCTTCTAACTTCTTGGTTTGGCAATGAAGACTGTTGGAGAAGTACATGACTTGGGTCAATGTCTTTTGGAAATGATGGCAAATTTGTCTTCGTTGCAGGGAAAAGAAGCTGATCGCCGTCGTGTAATAAATAGCTGCTCTCTTGCTCTTATTAAGTGCTGTGCAAAGCTCCTTATATGAAGGATCCCCCAGAAAGGCTTAGCTTTGGAGTGACTTTATCTTCCATTACAATAATACAACACCTTGCTCCTGGCTTGTGTAGTTTGTGACTGCGGTTTGTCATGTTGCCCCTGAGGAATTACAGTGACAAGAAGTACTGCCTAGGAAAATAGGGGGGGGGGCACCTTCTCTCAAAGGTATTGGGGTGCCAATTCCCACTGTAACTGTATTGAAGTGTCCAAATATTTCTGAGGATCTAAATCAAGGTCCTTTGCTCATCTGCAGTTAGCGGGCAAGGTCCTGACCTCTGTCATACTTGTGTAAACCCATAGGAATCAATCCAGATTTACACAGCAGCATAGATCAGAGCCTAGTCAAGAAGAAAGCAAGGGCTGAGGAAACAGCATGCTGCAGAATCCTATTTGTTGCTGCAGAAAGGGTTTTGCCAGTGAGATTTTTTTAGCCCACGTAGAATTGCAGAGAATAAAAGTGACAAAGATCTGGCCCTACATTTCCTTGTCCACGCTGCGTTGTTCTCTGCGGTGCATTTCATAGCTCTGCATAGTGCTCGGATGCCTGCTGTAGCTTGTAATATGTCCAGCTTCAGGGTGTCTCACACAATGTGGTTTTATTGATTCCCTTTGAAGGAATTAGGATGGGAACAGGAAATGGAATTCAAGTTATTTTTTGCAAGAGGCAGCAGCAGCTTTAGCCTGGAACACCAGTGGTTTTCCCAGTTCTGCAGTGGTTCTGCCCTTCTGTGCAAAGATGTGGGGGCATGACTGTAACAGGTGAAGGCACCCAGAAGGCACCCTGCTCCGGGGTGGGGAGAAGGAGCCTCCTGAGCGAGAGAGCCAGGAGACAGACCTGGATTTACACAGCCCGCGGATTCGCACAGCCCCTCCTGGCTGTGAACCAGCCCCAGGGAGCAGCAGCACGCTGCTGCTGGCTCTGCCACTTCGAGGACATCTGATAGTGCCCCGGGGCCCCGAAGCCTCACGTCCTGGAGACAGCTTTAGAAACACACAGGGGGTGACTTGAGGCCAAGCGCTGTCCTCGAGGAGCTTGTGCCAGCCCCTACAGTGTGTTTTGCTCTTTGGCCTGCCCCTTCTCCAGAAACAAACCTTGGTGTCCCAGAACCCATCTGTTTGCTTTAAGGCCCCATCTCCTTTCCCACTCGTGCCTCACATCAGCATGTTATTCTGGTTAATTCCCTGCTTTACTCCTGTTTTCTCCTCCTGCAGAGGACTCGCTCTTTTGGTGTAGGAAAGTTAGTTTTTGATCCTGTAGTTGCCCTTCTCACAGAAAACCACCCTGAGGTGGTGCTTACTCTCAGCCCTTCTGAGGTGAGTTCCTCTGATCGCACAACAGTGCAATGCTTCCACAACCACGAGACAGTCTGGGACCCCAGGTGGGTATGGGATTGGGATGTCCTGAGTCTGGATGAATCCTCCCTTCTCTCTCCAGGTCTTACAGAATGTCTGTACTCAAGATATGCTCTCATCAGTGCTCAGAAATGTACTGTAAAGGCCTAGGTTAGACCTGTGTCTTCCCTTTTCCAGGTCAGTGAGGCTGAAGTAAATCTGGTTCCCATTTGGCTGGGTTTTGCTGCCTCACTTACAGTGAGATGAGAGGAGAGGAAGGCCTCAGCCCAACTTCCAGTGGACTTGGCCAGCCTCTGCTGCAGGGGTCAGAGCAGTGTGTGCCAGCTGGGGGACTGAGCTCCCCCTGTCTTCAAAGCAGCACCTCCAGGAGAGGGACATGATGCTCAGGCTGTTGGGGAGAGTGGGAGGCCTGCAGGAATGTTGGGCACCTGCTCTACTGGCCATGGAGACAGAAGACACAGGTGGCAGTGCTGCCTGGACATCTTTTTCACCCAGCACCCAATTCAAGAGAGAATAATGGTGGAGAAAGCAATGTCAGCTGGAAACGCATGGGACTCGCAGGAGTGTTGCCATGGCTGACACTTCTTCTGTCTCATTTTGCAGTGGAGCAGCAGGACACAGGTCACAGAGCACGTTTTCCTGATCCTGTGTGCTCTCAGTGTTGTACTGTGTCTCCACAGAGAGCGCTCTACTTCTGGCTCTCCAGCACCCCTCTGGCATGTCCCCTTCATGTCTTGTTTTCCCCAGGTAAAGTTCCCCACAGCAGCACAGGGCTGAGAGGTGTTGGTGG
This sequence comes from Alectura lathami, assembly GCA_013399715.1. NCBI lineage: Eukaryota > Metazoa > Chordata > Aves > Galliformes > Megapodiidae > Alectura > Alectura lathami. Next base: position 107,036 of record VXAV01003487.1, read on the forward strand.
GCCTCTGTACAAGCCTCGGGGAGGCAGTTTCAAGAAGCCATGACCCATTTTAACTGTCTGGAAACAAACTGCCTGAAGTCCACACCTGAGGGAATTCTGGGGAACAGGACAGCTGGGAGCAGTCATATAAGTTGGTGTTGGGGCAGCATTCAGCCTACAGACTGCAGATTTGGGCATGCTTGGTTCAGGATGTGCTTAGGTTCTGAACAGCGTTTAAAACAGACTTCACTCCAGTTTTCCATGGCTTAGAAGAGGCACCAAGGACCAGCTCCTGCACCCAAGATGGCCTAAGCTGGGTGTCTCCTGGATATCAGATTCCCCAAGTGGAAGGATAGAATTGTGATTAAAATAACATGTCCCTGGACTGATTTTCCAAGCGCTTTAAAAAACACTTAATATTCTCCTTACAGTATGATCTTACTAATGCAGTCATGGAGGAAAAAAAAAAAAAAACAAAAAAACAGTTCAGCATTATCCCAGGCCTCTCTGGAATGTGACTATCAGCATTTTCAGTACAGCTGGGAAAAAGTCAACTTCCAGCTCTTCCTGAAAACCTGCAATGGTGTCTTCCAGCCTGCCCCTGTGAGCGGTGACAAAGGGGAAGGGACACAGGGTCAGCAGCCAGCGGACGGTGTGCACTGCATCCTGAGCTGAGACCTCATCTCGTTCAGCTGCTGACTTGAATTTGGCAATGGAGAGAGCCCCAGTGACCTGCCTGTGGCTGGTGTTGCCGCAGCCAGATCGCTTCCCCTTTCTCTCTCCGTTACCCAACTGGACGAGCTGTTTGAGAATCCAGTTCTTTTGTGCTTTCAGGGTCTCAGTGGATTCATAATGGTCAGGCATTGAAGAATCCCCTTGCTGTAGTGTTTGGTCCAACAGAGTCTTACAGTCAGGCTGAGACAAGACGTGCGGAGCATTATTTCTGTTTGTAGAACAGCCTCTGTAGAGAGCCAATACTTGTGAGTAATGTCATCTAAGCACCAAACACTTCCACTCCTGTTTTCCACACTTTAGAATGAAAAATCAAAAGCGTAACTCCGTTAAACTGAAAAAGCTCCAGCCCTGCTGATAAGAAACTGTCCACAGAGATGCAGTCACACCAGGTGTCCCTTCTGTCGCTGTTGCTTTGGACTGGCTGTTGAAAATGCCGTCTTGTTTCTCTGTCTGGATCTGAGGCAGCAAACTGTCCGTGTTGTGGAACATGGCCAGTCCCGTAAAGATCATGTTGTAAATCACAAGGGTGAGAGCCACCAAGCAGGCGTTAGTGATCTGTACCCATGGGCTCATATTCTGCCTTCAGTCCCTAAGATTTACTCTCTCATGACAGAAGAGAACTCTTCCCCACTCTGGTCTTCCAACAACACACCCGCTGCTGAGGGTCCTTTCAAAGCCTGTTGAAGTTTTGGGTAACTTCAGTGGATCTTAGACTGGGCTCTTGGCTTGAGCTCTCTCAGCTTCAAGTCAACTATTGCTTCATTTTTCTGCATCCATGCTGTCCACAGGGCTTCAGCACTCATTTGGTGTCTTCCAGAGGACACTCCTAGAAGCAGTAGATGTAGGAACTATGGATGGAATCATCAATTCAAGAAATCAGCTATTTCATTTATCCCTGAACCAAACAAAAAAAATCTCTTTCTAAAGTCAACATCCAGAACATCAGAGGCTGTGAATTTAGTCTAAATTCTACATAAAATAGTCCAAGTGGAGCTCATAATGGCTTTGTAACCAAGGTCCTTTTGGTTTCTAACCCCATGGCTGCTATTACTGGAGTGTGCAGTGTGAACCTGCTGTCTATTAATCCCTGGAAGATGCATGGCTTTGCAGTGAGGTGGGGTTTGGTGGAGTGTGAGCCAAATCATCACTGACCTTCCTCATCCTTTGTCTTCACATTTAGACCATAAATGGCCATGTTAAATAGATGTGAACGGTAGATATGAAAAGCCACGTGAGGCAAACTGTGAAACAAAAGGCTCTGTGTTCTCAGATGATGAAGAGAACGATTTATTGGATTGTGCATCCATGAACAAAAGGCCTAAAAAGAAGGATCAACCCCTTGAGGTACTTCCATGCTGTCAAGGTTTCTCCTTCTGTGAAGTTCTCTGGGTATTTGAGTGGACATCTCTTTGGTCTAAAAACACTGAGTTCAAAAGCAATTCATTTCTGGTCTTTCAGGAATGAGTCTGGCTATGAGGACACTCAATTTCCTACATGTGTGGATTCCCTGACAGAAGCCTGAATCCATGCCTGTACAAGTAATAGTTGCACGGGGCTTCAGAGTTGGATTTTGAGTGGCAAAACTTGGATCTAGCTCTAAACCACATGCTAATGCAGAGATTTTTCAGTGAGAGGATTTGGATGTCAACCACTAGTTAATACTTTACGTCTGTAGAAGAAAATATTTTTTCTGCCCTGAGGCAGGGTGTCTGTGGGGCTAACAGGCAGCACCCACAGCCAGGGAGCTCACAGCTCAGAGCCCAGTCCCTCCTGCACCTGGCCAGCCCCCACCAACACCAGTGGCAGGTTTTCAGTCAGGTGCTGCATTAACAACCATGGTCTCAGTTGCCACATGGAAACAAAAAGAACTAAAGGAGACACAGATCTCACACTACAGTTTACCAAAAGCAATTTTAGCAACATTTTGTTAGGGAGGAAATACAACCTCTGTGCGAGAGGCTGTAGGCAAGGAATCCTTCCAGATCTGGGCAGTGTGGAGCGGAGCCACAGCAGCAGCCCAAGCACAGCTCTCAGGCTGCAGCTGGCGGATCTCCACCATGGGGGAGCTGGGTTATTCCCCCTTCCCCAGGCGCAGTGTGGGAGAGCAGAAGCGCTGGCTTACAGATGGTGGCTCTGAGCCCGCAGCTGGGGAGTCTGGGTGGATCTGTGGATCTGGGCAGGATCCCTCACTGCCGTACACAGCAGCTTTCTTCCTCAGCTCTTCTCTGCCAGCCATGCCTTCCTGAATACAGCCATCCCATCCCAGTCTGTTGTACTTTTAGGGGCTCACAGTGGGGTAAAATGTCAGGGGTGGAAGCTGAAGGGGCTTGGATTAATCCTTCCTCTGGCAGCATCTTTGTGTACGGGCTGGATGGAATCTGAACAAAACCTTGCTATGATGCAGTTCCCTATCTGTATGAATATTTACACCATGCTGCATCACAGGAATGCAGAAATTCAGCATGATCTTGGATTGGATAGCCCTATAAAATATAAATGACTATGTCCTCATTTACAAATGGTAAGACCCTGCTGTAGTCTCCCAGGTGAATAGATTTATGCTGTTAATGAAAACAAAGCTTTGGATGTTCCTGAAAATGAAGCAGAAGAGCCTACCAGGCCTTGCAGAGTTATATATTACACTTGGTTAGGCCTCCACACTGAGAATTCGTGCTCCTCTGCAACATCTGGCAGCCATTTCTTTTTGTGAATCTAACAAGCCCCAGTGCCATGCCAAAGCTCTTCACAGAGAATTTTGTAATGCAGATGAAGGGGTTTTTTTGTTTGTTTGCCTTGCTAGCTAGTTTCTGTCTGAGTTGGTTCAGTCTGGAGAATGGGCTAATGAGAGTAAACCAATCTCTAGGAGCTCCCCGGGCTCCTCGTGGGCATTCCTTGGCTATCCTGGGCAGGCTGGCCTGTGCATTTCCATGTTTGAGCCTGCTGCTGGCTGCAAGGCAGAACTGTGATAGTCCTCATCTGAAGTAACTCCAACAAAATGTGTCTGCCCAGTCTCCCAAACGAGGGGCTGACCTTTTGGTGAGGGCTGGAGGCCCAGAGTGTTTCACCATGGGAACCCCTCCTGCTTCGGGATGCCCCAAGAAGCTGTACCCTCAGGGGGGCTGCGGCTGGACTGGACGCTGCGGGGTGGCTGGGCAACACCAGAGTGGGCTTCCTGCCACCAGTGTGCTCTATCGGTCTGATGGCAGCTGTAAATGGCACCAATTTCTCCTGGCTGCTTTGACCACTGTGTTATCAGCAATCTTCAGCCATGCCTTTAGCCAGTGCTAGAGGGGGTTGCTGTAACCTGGGTAAGGGTCTACAGTGGTTTTCCTTAAGGGGATATTCCTCGGCTGGTCCTTCATTAGTGATCTTCAGGGCCAAGATGGGCTTCTCTCTTTCTTCATACCAGCAACAGGATCACTACCACAGAGGTGCTGTAAAGATAGGTGAGTTGTAAGGAAAGAAAAAAAAATCATTTCCTTATATGCCAATGAAGATTTCTCTTGTTTTTCTGCAGGCACCGCCTAGGACCCTTAGACCTCGCTTCAGGAAGAAAAGTACCTCGTCCTCTGCCACTGAAACAATGTGAGTGCAATGAGCCAATAGCACCAAGATCCACAGAATGTCTCTCTTCTGCCTTAAAGAGCTACTTGTTAATAATGTAGGAAACAGCAGTGGGATGGATGTGCTTTGATGTGCAGCATTGTAGACATGGCCTCTCTCTCTCCTGTCTCTGTATTCTGTTCCACGCTTCCTGCGTTTGTCAGTAACATGGTTAGGACAGTCTGACAGACACCTGCAGATAAAGAGCTCTTGTTCTGTTTGCAGTGTACCCCCACTCACGCCAATCCTGTACGGCTGTACATTTACAATTCTCATTTGTGTCTTGGTAGCTCTAGCTCTGTGAATGCACAGCAAAAACAAAAATGATCAGTTGCTCATGATGATGCATTGACAGTGTATTTATTTATGGCTTTATCATTAAGAAAGTGGATTTGCAGAAGCCATGGATTTCTCTGCCCTCCCTTCCTCCTCAAGCCTGTGAATGATGTAACAAACCTCTAAGTCCTTTAACTCTGCCAAACGTCCAAGACTCATTTGCGAAGGCTGAGCTGTAGTGCTGTTTCTGCAAGTAGATCACATGTATTCTGAGAAAATCATTGTGCTAAACAGACATAGAGACATAGAGGATGGGGAAGGGATGTGCAAGAGAAAAGAAATGGCTTCAACAGTGTAAGGAAGAGGGAGTCTTAATTTTGATCAGCCAGAGCCAGGAGAGTATTGTGTGGAAAACGATGGTGGCTAGAAAACTGGGTCGTAGTGCTTGTGGCAAATGCTCTACTGACAGTTTTACAGTGTGAGTGAGCCGGTTGTGTACTAGCTGCAGCAACACGTTAGAATTGCTTTAGTGACTTGCTTCCAGGGGAAAACGAACCTTTCTCCCCTAACAGTATCAGTCCCAGCGTTCTGCTTTCCTGGTGTGGTGCTGGCGTTTTACTTACACGAGCAGAGCATGGTGCTGGGCCTCAGCTGCTTTTTGGGGCCTGGAGTTGTGCCTGTAGCATGGAGTTCGGTTAGAACCACAAGAACCAGGTGGAGCGTTGTACTTGTATCCATATATAAACGAGAAATGTAAAAGAAGAGGAAGACGTCGTAGGGTTTGTGTATTTGTGCTTCAAGTTGGTGTCTCTTGTAAGTGTTAAGCATGTGGAATTCACACATAAGTTGATTACGTGGCCCTTTGTGTTTGCTCTTGGACCTATCCCATAGAGTAGAAAAGCATTTAGCATTATGTGCGTAGAACGTGCCCCCACTGACGGATCACGGGCTGGATCGTGAGTAGTACTGTTAATCTAGTTCAGGTGCAGCAGTCCAGGATGCCAATAGCTGGTTGGAGGGAATCAGGCTCAGAGATAAATCTGCAGTGGCCTTTGAAACCTTTTCTCTGCCGGATATGCATCAAAATCCCAGCTCTCCCTGTCTGCTGCATCCTCGAGGTTTCCCCAGAGCTTCCTATGATGTACGTGGGGAAGAGAGAAATAAACTATGCGCACACAAATGTTCACCTGACCCGGCTAGGAAGTGGAAAAACCAAGCAGGTATTTCCTGAATCCGCCACAGTACTTGTCCCTATTACCCGAGAATTTTATTTCCTGTACATGTGCTAATTGAATCGTATTTTCCAATGAGTGAGAAGGAAAAAGTCTTCAGAAAGTAACTTGGAAAAAAAAACAACAGCAACAACTCTAAATAGCAGTAACAGAAGAGTCAGTCCTTATACGATACTCAGCAAATGCTTGGAGGAGCTAAGCTTGTGTGTTTTCTTTTTAAGCAGCTTTAGAGTTTGTTTGATTTATTTTGGCAAACATTAAAAAGAAATAGAAAAAACGCCTGCAGTGTTAGCAGAAATAAAACCCTGTTGCAAGCAAGCTCTGTTTCCCTGCTATGCAATAGGCTGCCGTAAGATAAAAAGCTGACAAGTTTGCACTCAGTTATGCCAAAAAACCCCCAAACATAGAGCTACATATGACAATTCTATTCTCAGACATGCTGTATTAACATTGATTCTCACTAAAATTACTAAATGTGTCTAATCTGCTGTTTTACCGTAAACCTGACTGTTTAGATTTTCTTAAGTGCTGAGGTGAAGTTGTTGACGAGGGAGTTGCCTTATATCTCTCAAAACATTCATTGTGTAAATGAGAAAAATAAACCTTTTCATATCTCTGGCAAAAATGTATTAATTTATCAACTGAGCTGTATATTTGTGTATAGATAGACAAGAAATGTGAATGCCTAACCACGTGCACTCAGTGCTGGAGTGTTCTGTGTACAGAAGAGTCCTTCGCTTTAGATTCCTCTCCTTCCACACACAGGTTGTTTACAGGTGTTGCCCCAGTTCTGTCATTTCACCCTTTGGCTAGCTGCATTTATTTAAAATAAACACCAGACATGAAGTCTTTTGTTCCAGTTTTTCTCTCCAGCCTCTGCCGAAGCAACAGGCCATATTCAGCTCGTTCCTGCACTGATGCTGACCCCTCGTGGCAGAGTTTGCAGAACGTGGTCAGAGGATTCACACACACATGGTGGCTGCTTAGGCATGTAAGGATGGGAAGCAGCCCTGAGCTTCCTCCCAGCTCCGGCTCCGAGGGTGCAGCCTGGCTAACAGCTTACAGATTACTTCTCCTACACGCAAGCCATCTTTCGGCTGGTGGTTTAAAATAGCTGCAGATCTGGGATTCCCTGGCTTAAGAAAAGCATGGATAGAGGGGCCTGTCAGGCTGCTGGCCCCACAACCAGTCCTGCAGGGGAGGCAGCCACCTCCTGACTTAGCAAAGAAGGCCTGGAGAACGTAAGCCTAAAAGGAATAGAATGGAATAGCTCTGTTGGAAGGCACCCACAAAGACAAGTCCAATGCCCGACCACCTCAGGGCTCAGAAGTTAGAGCACATTGCTGAGGGCACCGTCCAAATGCCTCTTGAGCACTGGCAGGCTCAGGGCATCAGCCCTTCTCCAGGAAGCCTGTCCCAGTGTCTGACCTCCCTCACGGCACAGAAATGTCCCCCAGTGCCCAGCCTGACCCTCCCCTGGCAGCTCTGTGCCGTTCCCCTCCTGCCATCAGTTCCCAGGAGCAGAGCCCAGCACCTCCCTCTGCTTCCCCTCCTCAGGGAGCTGCAGGGAGCACTGAGGTCACCTCTCTGCCTCCTCTGCTCCAGGCTGGACAGCCCCAGTGCCCCCAGCCCTGCCACCCTCTGAAGGCAAGGAAACTGCATCTGAAGATGGTCTGTGCCAAATGAGTCTGTAAATTGTTTCGTCAGTTTACTGTTAATTTTCACCTTTATTACAAACACGGTAAGCTCAGAGCAGCTCAGTGCAGTCCCCCATGCCTCCATTCTTGCCATCGGGGCCAGTGTCAGTGCAGCTCGAGTGGTCACCAACTGCTGAATCAGGATCACACCAAACAGGCAAAAAAGACTTCATGTGTGTCACTGTCACCTTGGAGCAATCCCACGCTACTCTAAATGGTGTAAGTGCAAACCCAGCACAGACAGAAAAGAAAACCAGGCTATTTATTCCTAATGAAAGGGAAAAAGTTGCTTGGAGAGATGCAGTGCTCCTTAGCCTCATGTAAACAACAACTGCCTCCAACTGCTCTCTGAAGTGCTCTCATGTAGCGACAGAACCCTTGTACTTGTGGCAGAGTGCTCGTTAGTCACAGCCTCCTTGCTGTTTGTCTCGGGTGCCTGTTCTGCATCTAGCACCACATTTGAAATAGCAGAGAACACTACGGTGGGATCTGCGTTTATACAGACTACTTCAGGATCATCGTTGTGCACTTTGTGCGATTTCTTTCCTGTGACCAGCAGAAAAGGTCTGCAATGAAACGAACACTGAACGCCTCACAGGAACGGCTCTTACAACAGTATTCCAAAGGTTGACATGTCGCTGGTTTTGTTATACTGCTTGATATACATCTTGAATAAAGTCTTAATCTTTTCTTTAAGAAAAATAAAACATCTCTAGTCTGTTCACTGTATCTGGCAGGCCAGAATAATTCCTTTGATTGCTGTATTATTTTTATCTCGATTCTGGCTGACTGTATATAGATGTATTCACTAAGTGCTGCATGTCCTTCAGAACTTTTCTGTATGATGAACTGGAAAAAAAAAAAATACAGCTACTGAACACTCTGAGTAACGAGTGGATTCATTGAAATGCTACAGCCTTGTGCAGCAAACCACCTCTTGCTGTACAGGTGGCTCTGGAGCTGATACAGAGGGACTACCTAATTAATAACAGGTTAATTATTAGTGAATGTTTCAAAGCTACTGCAAGAAGCAATTGCTTTTCGCACGCTTGCTGAAGTCACCAGTTTTGTGGAGAAAGCCTCTATCTAGCCTGCGGTGAAAGCAGAGACTAGCTGCAGCTTCCATGAGGAAAGGACCCTGGGATACATCCTTGGTCTTGTTTCAAATGCACATGTTCTTTACACTCTGCACATCCCTGATCACAAGAGAATATTTAAAACTGACCGCTTGAGGGCCCAGATGAGGACCCAGTGAATCTATTCCACTGCTCAAAAACCAACACAAGATACAAGATTTGAGTCCTGTAAGGAAGTTCCATTATGAAATTTGGCCACTGCAGTTACCAAAACCACATGTAACCATGAAGCACAACCTGTTCTGTGCTAACATGGAGACATGGCAACAGTTTGTGTGGTACAACCACAGGCAGCAACACTGAAACAAGATCCTGCTCTCCTTTCTCCCCTCGCCCATACATACATTATGTTACAGTCACAGGAAACCAACAGACTCCAGAACACAGGCGACAAGCCTGGCCCCCCACCTCTGCTAAGTAAAACACTAACAGCTCCTCAAAGCAGTCTTGAATATTCCTTTATTTTGAGCCCTCACATCCATGATTCTGATCAAATGATTTGCATGTTTATTTATGAAACAAACAGGTGATACAGATTCATGATCTCAAAGATAGCAGGGCCATACCACAACCCAACACCTCTCCTAGAGAGCCGCAGAAATTCAGGACTCCTACACACGAAGATTCGTGCGATCGTGATACTTCTGGTAGGGATCATCAACATACCAGTTCCTTCTTTTCCAGAAAGAAGTGGTCATTTTATCTAGGAGCTTACACTGTGTTCTGTTGCACAACACCATCTCTCTCAAACGCTTTTTCTGGGCAGCAGACTTCTTCCACAATTTCTTCTTGTAACCAGACTGGCAGAAGAAAATACACAACAGATGAAGCATGTTGCTGTCAATACACGTATACAGCGATACCGATAAGCAAACTGGGACAAATTCCTCACTTCCAGGAAGTCAGGAGGTGCAGGCTTCCATACTAGCTACTGCTGCCTATCAGAAGGAAAAACGAGTAGCCCACTGTAGACAAGAAGCTTCTATTACGTGAAAGAAATAAAATCATACCTTCCTCCTAACCCAAAGGCCGTTGTGCAGTCGGAGAAACCTCTCAGTGACAGCTTTCACAGTCTTCCTCTTTCCCTTCCGTAAACTACAGTAAGTGAGAGGCCTCACTGGCTGCTGAAGTATAGCTGGAAGTAGAGAGGTGACTCTAAAGGCAGAAAAAAGGGGGATGGGTAGGAATAGAATAGGAATGAAAAAACTTGTCATAAAAGCTGTCACTGAATTTTTCACATAATGAGAAACCAGAATCGGCTCTGACTTGTTTGAAGGTTAACAGGAATTCATCGCATATTACAACACACCATTAATGAGCACGTGTATCAGCGCTGCTGAACTCCAGCTGAAATTAAACATCTTGCTCCATTTAAGCAGCTTTCTCTCCTACTCAAAGCGCGGTTAAACCAGCCCGTTCGTAAAGCCTACAGCTGCACAGTATATTCTGTCACACCCTCCTTCAAGCATCACCGTGGGGTTACAACCGAGCCCTGTTTGTTAGGTAACAGCAGCACAAGCAGCTCCTCGGCCAAGAAAGAGGTGGACACACTCGACCAGGTGTCGAGGAGGGGAGCGGGGGGATGTCTATCACCGACACCCCTTCCCCCACGGCCTCGGCCGCCCCACCTCCCCCTCGCCGTGCTGGGCCCCGCCAAGCCGCCGACCCCGCCC